>APFE030194625.1:226393-276012 GCA_000404065.3 Pinus taeda | reverse complement strand
GGAGAAACTAGTGTGCAGGTAGAAGAGCTTGTATGGCTTAAAACAGGCTCCAAGGTAGTGGTATCTAAAACTTGACAAGTTTATGTCTAAACAAGGTTATACTAGATGTCACTCTGATCATTGTGTTTATCTGAAAAAGAACAATGATGGCAGCTATATTATATTGTTATTGTATGTAGATGACATGCTTTTTGCAGGGTCTAACATGTAGGAAATAAATGTGCTCAAAAGAAAATTGGCAAATTCATTTGCAATGAAGGATTTGGGAGCTGCAAAGCAAATCCTTAGTATGAGAATAACTAAAGGCGGGAAAAATTTCAAATTAACATTGTCTCAGAATGAGTACATACAAAAGGTGTTGAAAAGATTTAAGATGCACAATGCAAAACTAGTTAGTACACCTTTTGCTAGCCATTTCAAACTTAGTAAGGAAATGTGCCCAAAGACCCAAGAAGACATGGATTATTTGTCTAAACTTCCATATGCATCAACAGTTGGAAGCTTAATGTATGCAATGGTCTGCACAAGGCTTGATATTGCACATGCAATGGGAGTTGAAGCAGGTACATGAACAATCCAGGAAAGGAACATTGGATGGCAGTGAAATTGATTCTCAGATATTTGAAAGGTACCATAAATCAAGCATTATGCTTTGGTGGTTCAAACATTTCTCTACAGGGATATGTTGATGCAGACATGGCAGGTGACAGAGATAACAGGAGGAGAACTATAGGATATGTATTTACTATAGGTGGAATAGTTGTCAGTTGGGTTTCAAAAATCCAAAGTGTTGTTGCACTTTCAACAACAGAAGCAAAGTATGTTGCTGCTAGAGAGGCTAGTAAAGAAATGATTTTGTTACAAAGGTTTATGGGTGAATTGGGTAAGGATCATGATATGGGCATGTTATACAGTGATAGCCAAAGTGCCATTCATCTTGCAAAGAACTTAGTATTTCATTCCAGGACTAAAGACATACAACTCAAGTACCATTTCATACGATCAGTGTTGGAAGATGGAGAGTTGAAGCTGGAAAAGATACACACTAGCCAGAATCCCGTAGATATGCTAACAAAAGTTGTAACCAGGGAGAAACTAAGAATATGATCAGTTTGAATTGGTCTTCAAGGATGACGATGAAGATGAGAAACAACTAGGTCCAAAGAGGAGTCATTGTCCAACAAATGAAGCAGCGGAGGAGTTGCTACAATCATTCTCCAAGTGGGAGATTGTTGAGTGTGGAGCATGATTGTTCAGAGGCCTTTGTTTCAGCCGGATGTATACCCCAGGAAGTTTTTACACCCCTCCAAGCAGGGAGGTGTGGGGGGGACTTGTCCCCACCGCAAGGGTTCGGGGGGGCCGATCCCCCCTGGCTGGGGGGTTTGGGAGCCAGCAAGGGTTTCAGGGGTAGCACCCCCAAAGCTAAAAACAGATGTAAAATTGCCTTGTAAAAGTATAGTAATTTCTAGTCATTCTAGGTCGTTGATTAGGCGGATGATCTAACAGTAGAACTTATGTTTAGTTTAGGGTTTTTTTCCCTAGAAGGAAACCCCTCTCTTTTTATGAGGGCATTGTATTTAAGGTTGTGTAATAGATGTGTATTCTCCAAGCAAGAAACAGAGAGGTGAGACTGTGAGAGAAAACAGAGGATATTATAGCAGATTTGTTGTAGGTTATGTCTCTTCATTTTGTTGGATAAAAGAAAGGAAGGACTGGTTATTCGAGGTGGATGTAGCCCAAACTGGGTGAACCACGTATATCTATGTCTCTCTTATTTTATGCATTTTCTGTCTTTATATTTCTGCAATATTTTATGTGTTCCATTGCTCCGTAATATATAATTTTCTAACAAGAGTTGATAGAATTTTGTGCTTCTAAATAGGTATCGCAGGGTGAGATGTGCACAGTGAATAATCTTCATAGACACAAGAAGCGGAATGGAAAGGAAATGAGTCTTACAACACAAATTGGAGAATACGACATGGATCAGGTTATCTTGGATCTAGGATTTGATGCCAATGTCTTGCCGAAGAAAACTTGGGTAATGATGGGTAAGATGAAGCTGCAATGGTCAACTATTCAGCTAAAGATAGAGAGTCAACAAAATATCATCCTCTAGGGAGATTGACAGGTATCACAGTAGATACTAGTGGAGTGCACACTACCCTTGGCTTTGAAGTGATTGGGATTGTGGATGACAATAATTTCTATCCATCATTGCTTAGATTATATTGGGAATTTTCTAACATGGCTATAATTAACTTGGAGAAAAGGAAAATGATATTTGAGAGCAACAATATGAGAGTTATTGTTACATTAGATCCCTCAGAGGGAGTGAGGTATATTGAACCTGTTAAAGAATAGTACAACGCAGATTCCATCGACAATATTTATCAAATAATAGAAAAATAAGAATGGATTAACCCTAATGCAGATGGAAAGCTGACTTGGGATGAAGATAATTTCTGCACTTCAGATTCAGAAGAGGAATTAGAGAACTAAAAACACAGGTTGCATGAAGTGTCTATAAGGCGATGTGCAAGGATCACCAAAGCAGTGTGTTGTATGATAGATGAGCTGTGCGATTTACCTTTGTATGATGGTTTGGGTAATAAAAACATTTTCTTTAGATATTATGAAAGACATGTACCCGGATGTCAGAGATTGTTAGCTTTCGATCAATCACTGAGGGATACTCCTTCTAGATGGTGGGGTACTCATAAGAAGTATTAGGAGATTGGAAAAAGTGTAGAAGATTGATGTGGGTAAGGTTTGGTCAAGTAGAAACAAAGCTTGTAGATAAGAATTATGGACAAACAAATCCTAGAGACCACATAAATCTATGTATGATAGCATGGGGGAAAATTCCCTCAGAAGAATGGATGCATGGCTTCATCCATACCCTTGAGACAATTCCTCAGAATTCGTATCTGGAAACTGGGCTTCAACATGGTACTATTAGCTGGGCATAAATGGTTGATGTATTTATAATGACATTTAGATTTGAAGATGATTGTCCACATATAGATGCAACTTTGAATATAGTTAAGAAGAATATTTTTGAGAATGAAGTTTCAGTTATCTAGAAACCTAATTGAGCTGTGCAGATATGTAATGTAATGGAATTTTATAATCTCACTACGAAAGAGGATAAAGATCCTTGCAATATTGACATTTAAGAATCAGAATGTCTTTGCGAGTTAAATGGAATTGAGATAGAGATGCCTGATATAACGAAGCCATTGAAGATGAAGAAGGTGCATATAGGATCAGAGGTTGAACCAAAATACAAAAAAATAGGAGATTACTGGGATAAGGACACTATCAACAAGATAACATATCTCTTGCACGAATATCAGGAGTTGTTCCCCACTAAGTTTTCAGATATGAAGGGCATAATAGTGGATTTGGTAGTTATGAGGATCCCTGTGAAGCTTGATGCGAAGCTTGTCAATAGAAGACATTATGGACTGAATCTAAAATACAACGAGAAGGTGGAAGAAGAATTAGACAAAATGTTAGTAGCCGGGATAATCGAACCTGTCAAAGAGTTTGAATGGGTAAGTCCCATGGCGGTTCATGAAAAGAAGGAAAAAGGGGAGATCAAATTTTTTGTTGACCTAAGGAAATTCAATGATGCATGCCTGCATGACCCCTTCTCTACACCATTTATAGATGAAGTATTCGATAATGTAGGAGGACATGAGCCCTATTCTTTCATAGATGGATTTTAAGGATACCATTAGATTATAATTGTGCTAGAAGATAGACATAAGACAACTTTTGCTACAAAATGGGGCTCTTATCAGTATACGATGATGTGTTTTGGATTAAAGAATGTGTCTGCTATCTTTTCCAGATTTGTAGTTGTGGATTTTAAAGAATATATACATAAATTTTTGGAAGTTTACTTTGATGATTGGATAGTCTTTGGGCTATTGAATAAGCATGTGGAAAGATTAAAGTTGATGTTGGATACATGTAGGAAATACAGGATATCATTGAACTTGAAGAAGTGTATATTATGTGAACCATTTGGTATACCATTGGGACATGTAGTCCGTAAACAAGGATTAATTGTGGATTCCACTAAGATCACAATTATTTGAACCTACCAGCATTGAAAACAGTAAGACATCTGTGCACAACACTAAGACACACTAGATATTACAAAAACTTTATAAAGGAGCATGTGTATATAAATGCAATGATGGATAAATTGCTGAAGAAAGATGTGACTTTTCAATGGGACAAAGAATGCCATAAGAGCTTGGATGTATGAAAGGAAAAAATGGTAATCATACCTATTCTAGTTTTCCTAGATTGGAAGAAGGAATTCCATGTACATGTTGATGCTTCTAGTATAGTATTGGGTGTAGTGATAGTGCATCCAGTAGTGAGAGAAATTGATCATCCCATAGAATTTTCAAGTATAAAACTATCCAAGGCAGTAAAAAACTATAGGACGATAGAAATAGAGGGATTAGCTATGGTATATGCATTATTAAAGTTTAGGCACTACTTGTTGGGTGAACATTTCAAAATGTTCACTTATCACTCTGTGCTGAAATATTTGGTGAATAAGCTTGTTTTAGGAGGAAAGATCAGTCGATGGTTGTTATTATTCTAGGAGTATGACTTCGAGGTTATAGTGAAGCCAGGGAAATTGAATGTTAGGCCTGATAATCTATCAAGAATAGAGCTTGGAGAAGAACCCATAAATATCAAATATAACATGCTTGATGCACAATTATTTTCAATTATAGTAAAAAATGATCACTTCATGAATATTATTCAGTTTATGGCCATAAGAATGGCACTGATGGAGTACATTATGAAGAAAAAGAAGGAGTTGGTGGTTCGAGCCGTTGATTTCTCATTGATTGCTGGACACTTGTACAAAATGGGACCAAATGAAGTACTGTGCAGATATGTCCCTGAACACAAATGACAAAGTATTCTGACAAAAGCTCATGGGGGAGTTGTAGGTGAGCATTATGTAGGAAAAGCATGCATGACATAAGGATGCAATACATAAGGATGCAAAATAATTTTTCCAAGCATGTTATGTATGTCAAAGAACAGAGAAGCCATCTAGAAGAGACGAGATGCCACTAGTGCCATAGGTAACCTTGTAGGCCTTCGAAAATTGGGCTATTGACTTTATTGAACCTAACAGTCTGCCAAGAAAGAAGACTAGCCTGAGGTATATCATCATTACCATTGATTATTTGAAAAGATGGTACGAGGCACAACCAGTGAGGGATTGTAGTGCAAAAATGACTGCAAAGTTCATCTTTGAATATACATTGTCCAGTTTTGACTCTCTGAAGATCTTGATGAGTGACCAAGGCACACATTTCTTGAATAAGACCATTGAATCACTAACTGAGAAATGTTAGGTTTACCACCATAAGAGTACTCCTTATCATCCTCAGGAAAATGGAAGATTGGAAGCTTTCAATAAGATTCTGGAGAATACATTGATGAAGGTATGTAATGTGAACATAGATGGTTGGGATTTAAGGATTCTAATGATGTTATGGGCATACAAAACAACATGCAAGAAATTGACAGGGTAGACACCGTTTAGGTTGGTATATGGACAAGAGACAGTTATCCCTATGGAATACATTGTACCATGTTTAAGAATTGCAGTTGTCATAGATATGGAAGATCCTGACATTATGAAGGAAAGAATGTTGCAGATACTAGCTCTAGAAGAAGACAAGTTCATATCAGGGTTTCATCAGCAAGTGGAGAAAGAAAGGGAGAAATCCTGGCATGACAGGCATATCAAGAAGAAGACATACGGGAAGGAGATCTTGTATTATTATATGAAAACAAAATCACAGAGTTGCTAGGAAAATTTAAAACAAAGTGGTTAGGACCATATATCATCAAGCACATCTTTCATGGTGGCACAGTTCATCTCGCGAAGTTGAATGGTCAGTTGATTCTAGGATGAGTGAATGGGAGAAGATTGAAGATATATAGGGAGGATTCTATCCCTATAGCTTTTCACTGAAAAACAAAGGGAGGAAAGTCTTAGTGCCACTTGCAATTGAAAGTGGGTGTGGGACTATAAACTACTCTATAGAAAGGGACTTCACTGGAGTAAGATTACTGTGCGATACTTAGGAGTATCATGAATTCCGAAGGAACTGTGACAAAGAAAAGGTGACTACACCACAAGGGAAGGTTCATTGAATTTGGCCAAAAATATGATTGTTGGAAGGAAAAATCTACCATTAAAAGGAAATTTAAATTAAGGAGTGCGGGTGAAGATAATTTATGAAGCATATCTGGCTATATATAGCTCCATACCTACATTAAATGAGAAAATATTGGACCAATAATTTTACACTTTGATGCCTGGAGAATTTGAGAAGTTGCATCTAAATATGAAGAGAAAAGAGCTATTGTATGTCTAAGAGGATTTTTGAGGAACTTGTTAGAATATTTGCAGAAAGAGGATTAGTAGGTATTATGGAGGCACAAGCAACAAATGTACCCATGTCCCCAAGGCACGTGAGGTTGCTGTGAAAGAAGGTACCCACAGAACCACAACCACAAAAGAAGTAGGAGAAGAGGCATGCTGAGGTCGTTGGGGTGGAACTAAGAACATCCCCGAGGAAGAAAACATAGAAGGAAGTATGCATGAAGAACAAAGAAGGTAAGGGGAAGAATCCTATGTAGAAAGGAAAAAATTTGATGCAAGAGAAGGTGTCTCAACAAATCAATGATAGTGAAGAGGAGGTTGAATTTCATTAGATGGACACAGGGGATGAATATATTCCCGTTGTGGTCCCACCTTACATGCCACCAAGAAAGTCAAATGCTAAGCTCGTTGAGGAGCCAAATGAGGGAAAGTTTATTGCATACACTCCATTGCTTCCAAAGGAAGTTTCGTTTGATGGCGAAGTGTTGGGGAAGATCCCCCAGCTAAAGATGGAAGACTGGGACTTTAATGCTTGGAGAAATAACCCACAATTTAAACCAAGTAGATATCTAAAGTAGGTTCAATACCCAAATAGTGGAGTCACGAGGTTGGAGCCATACTTGTGGGTTGCGAGATTGTAGAGAGTTGGCCTTGTGAACATGCTGAATGTCCCGAAGCCCACCAAGTACAGCCTATGTGTGACAGCTCCTCGCACTGGTACATGATGGATGCATCTGGCTAGGGAGAAGGATCCCAATTGATGAGATGTTGAATCACAACATTGCTTCATCAAGGAAAATACCCCACAGAAGAATTTGTGGGAAAAAATAAGGACAAGGAGATGGCTCAAATGATGAAGGACAAATTCAAACTAGTGAAGAAATCACATGGATATAATATCATTTCCATTGATGACCAAGGAGTGCATTTCACTGCACACATATTGGCAGTTAAGATAATGAGGAAGGGTAGGGTGAATGAGGTGCCTGTAGTTGTAGTATCTTTGGATGTGCAGGGGTCAAGTTTAACTGGGCCACCTATCTATGGAAATAACCAGAAGACTCATAGTTTCCATCTGTTAAGGTGGATGTTTGTGAAGCAATGAGGTATGCCTCTCTCTGGTTTACTAAGGAGATAACACGCGGAACAAAGAATAGGGTTTTTTTTGTGGTGATGTCAATGGATCTACACATGGTGAATTAGCATCCAAGGTTGTCACCTAGTTTATATAAGCAGTATTGTCACATTATGGACTTCAAAGCAGACTTCCATAGAGCCTATGTGAAGGAAATGAAGGACCTAACTAGGACATGGTAGCCATTGCCATACTTAGTAACCAAATATGATTCGTTCATAGTAGTACAAAAATGGCTGGAAGAATGGATGACTCCACCCAATGGAGCAGTTGGAATAAAGAAGGGTACCTCGCAAGATGCAGGTACAAGTGGAAAGGATGCAAAGATAGAAATAGAGGAAACATAGAAGGATCATGACGAACCCCTCAGCAATGCAGGAGTATCAGAGGAATCACCTTTTATTATCAAAAGGGGAGAAACAACAACTACGGTGGGCAAGAGGAAAAAAAAGAAAGCAGATAAGTCCAAGGGTGCAGTACCACTTTTCCTCACTGATGGGGACATCAACAATATTAGGGAAAAGGTTCAGGAGATCACAACAAAGACTTGGGACATAATTAACAATCACTATATAGTGATCTTAGCTGAGGTACAACAAGACATCGTTGATCTAAAAGCATTGCGCAAATAACAAAATAACCAAAACAAATAACTTAGCGATTGAAGGTAGAGCAAACAATAGAGACATAGTTCGGTGTTAGAATTTTGCAGGTGCCAACTAGTGTTGAAAATAATACTGAGAGGGGGGGTGAATCAATATTATCAAATTATTTTTCATTTTATACAAATATTTGTAGATATGACTAATGAAACTTGCGTATACCTTCTAGACTTATAATTTAATTTATTATTCAGATGTTGATCATTAATCTGTGTCAAAACCATATAACAGTAAACAGGAACAGGAAAAAATAGAGCAGACAGTCACACCAAAGAACAAAAGATATAAGGTGGAAACCTAATGTGGGTGAAAACCACCTGCTGCAATATGTCTCTATCTTCTTTGAATTATAAACTTCTCTTTACAATAATTTTGTACTGGTGCAGTCTCATACCAGCACGCAAGCTTCAACCTACAGAAGGCTACAACCTTCTCTCGTTCTCCAACTTCTCCTAGAAGGGAGCTGCAACCCCCTTAGCTCTTATACTAGCTAAGGTACTAGTACGTAGGTGGAGACCTACAAAAGGCTACAACCTTCTATTTTCTTCTAGGGACCACGTTTCATAAATTTTCAGATTGGATCCATGAATATCAATCAAACATCAAATAAATCTGCAATTAACCAACTTTCTCGTACAAATACCGAATCAAAAATTTCTCAGCACACAAAAACCAGACATCAATTCAGAACCCTGAACACTGCAGTAATAGACAAAAGAAGCTAAAACATATTTCAAGAAAAGTCCGCAACTTCACCAATAGAAACCTATGGGTATCCGCAACTCCGCCGTGTCGAGCCTGCGGGTCTCCGCACCTGCGTTGTGTCTAGCCTGCAGATCTTCGCACCTGCACTGCGTCTTAGCCTACGGGTCTCCACACCTGTGGTGTGTCTAGCCTGCGGGTCTCCACACCTGCGCTGTGTCTTAGCCTGCGGGTCTCCGCACCTGCGCTGTGTCTAGCCTGCGGGTCTCCACACCTGTGCTGTGTCTAACCTGTGGACCCGCGGGATAGATAATTTATTAGACTTCAATTATACCCCAGACTATCATATTTATAGATCTGATCATGCACCAAGGAGATCTCGACCCATCAGTAGATCCATCTTGTAATGCTCAGGTTTCTCCTTGATTCAGGTCCAGCTATAACTCACCAACCAATCACTAGTATTTTAGATCTTTCTCTTCTTAAGATAGTCAACACATCTGTCCTCAAACAAATGATCTCCTTTCCTTTTTATAGACCAGGCCTTACTCAAACCATGGTCCAAAACCATAGAGATCCAATAGTAGGGACCCAAAACCTGGGTTCAATACTTTAGATGCAAAACCATGGACCAAAACCATAGGATAAAAAATGTCATACTAAATACCATGGACCAACCATAAGATTTCCCACGTGCACTTTACGTATGCACTTTTTGTTTGGTACACCTGCGAACATGTCTGCACCTTTTGATCGGTGCACTTGTGGAACCTACCAATGTCCGCAGCTTTGTGAACAGGAACCTGCGGGTATCTCATTTTCTACTATTTTGAGAGCTTGAACTTGTGATCTGCTATTTGAGTGAGTTGCCATCAAGGACAACACTTATGTCATCGAGCCAAAACTTGTGCCAAACCTATGTCATAATGCTAACAATCTTCCCCTTTGGACTTGATGGAAACCCAAAGTCACTCAAGGTCTTCCCCCCCCCTTTGACATCAAGGGCAAAGGGTTATGCTCCCCCTGAGTACATGCTAAAATCTCTACTCTGCTATGCTATCCAAGCTCCGCCTGACATATAGGCAAGATCTGCAGGAAGATTGTCGACAAAAGAAATCTGACTTTATACATCATAACTAACCTTCCTATCACCAAAGACTTCATTCATATGACTCCCAACCAAGAGGGGATACATGATATAATAAGCACATTATATTATCCATCCCAGGCATAGTGGGGCAACCAAGACAGGCTGTTACATGACCTTGACAAAATAAATATAAGACATAATATCAGAAACAACTGTCAATCATATATCAGTATCCATGTTCTCCTTCTGCACTTGCTCCTCTTGAAATCAAAACAACTGAAGAATTGAGCCAATATCTTCTACAATAATGCCAACAATGCATTATTAGGAGAATATATGCTCCCCCTGAACCTGTGCCAAATGGTCTTTGACAGACCCATATCATCCTTGTTTTTCTTCAAGTCGACTATACCCACATAAACCAGCGTATGTACGCCTATACCCCATATGAAACTCGCGTACAACAATCTCTGAAACAGACAAGATTCAACAACAAGATGATGCATCGACTACCCCCAACATTTATCTGAGGTATTCAAAGGTCTCCCTGGGCAGTGGTTTGGTGAGAATATCAGAAATTTGTTCCTTAGAGGGAACATACTCCAATTCGACCTTTTGTTCAAGCACTTGTTCTCGGAGAAAATAATACTTGATCGACATGTGCTTAGTCTTTGAATGCATGATAGGATTCTTTGAAATACTAATTGCACTTGTATTATCGCAAAAAATGGAGATAGGTGGAGTACAAGTGATTTGAAGATCTTGCAATGTTTGCATCATCCAAAGGAGTTGTGTGCAGCAAGATGCCGCAACTACATATTCTGCTTTAGCTGTAGATAACGCAATAGAGCTTTGTTTCTTGCTGAACCAAGATACTAATTTAGGACCCATGAAGAATGAACCACCACTAGTGCTTTTCCTATCATCCACGCTTCCTGCCCAATCCGCATCTATGTATGCATGAAGTGTGAGATCTCTACCTCTAGGATACCATAAGCCATAGTTTTGAGTTCCTTGAAGATACTTGAAAATTCTCTTAACTATCTGAAGATGAGTTTCCTTTGGATTTGCCTGAAAGCTTCCAACTATTCCCACTGCATGCATAATGTCTGGTCGGGTACCTGTTAGATAGAGCAAACTACCAATCATGGATCTATAGGTTGGTTGATGTACTGCTGCTGATTGATCATTTGCGCTGAGGCTGCATCATGTCACCATAGGGGTACATACTAGTTTCGAATCCTCCATCCCATATTTCTTCAAGATCTGCTTGAGATATTTGGTTTGTGATAGAAAAATGTCATCTTTATTTTGTTGGACTTGTAAACAAGAAAATATGTGAGCTCACCAAGCATGGACATTTCAAACTCTTTCTGCATTACCAAGGCAAAATTTTGACTCATGTCTTCTTCATTGCTACCAAAGATGATATCATCAACATACACAACAAGTATTAGCAACTTATCATTGTCAATTTTTATATATAGATTGCTATCAGTTGATCCTTTTATAAAACCTTGTTGATGGAGGTACTTATCCAACCAATAATACCACACCCTTGGAGCCTATTTAAGGCCATAGAGAGCCTTTTTGAGTCTGCATACAAGTTTTGGATCATTTCCAAGAATAAACCCATCTGGTTGTTCAATATATACTTCTTCATTTAAGCCTCCATTCAGAAAGGCAGATTTCACGTCCATCTGAAATACTTTGAACTTCTAAAAGCTAAAGAGAGCAAGGAACATTCTTATAGCCTCAAGTTTGGCAACTGGAGCAAAAGTTTCTTTAAAGTCTATGCCTTCTTGTTGTGCATATCCTTTACAAACAAGTCTTGCCTTGTTTCTAACCACATCCCGATTTTCATTCAGCTTATTTTTGAAAATCCATTTTGTCCCTATGACATTCTTATCTTTTGGTCTAGGAACCAACTCCCAAGTGTTATTCTTTTCAATCTGCTCGAGTTTCTTCCTCCATGGCCTTGACCCAAACATTCATCTTTGCAAGCCTCTCTTACATTTTGTGGTTCGAGTGGAGGAGAGCCAATGTTAGATAGCTTGAAGCTTCTGAAATTGGTTCTTCTGTGTTTGTACACCTGCCTCTTTCTGCCCCAAAATTTGAGATTCTGGATGATTCTTCTGAATGTTATCTAGGATGGAGTCTTTTCTTCTATCCTTATCTGTTCTTCTGGTGCCTCATGGGTTTCTTCTTCGTCATGAATCTGATTTGATGTTGACGAATAGTCTTCGCCATCTTCGAAATCTTCAGATTTTACCTACCTAGGAGTGTTTCCTTCTTCATCAACCACTACATCAATGCTTTCAACAATTTTACCAAGTCTTTTATTGTAACATTTGTAAGCTTTGCTGTGGGGAGAGTAGCCAAGTAAAATTCCTTCATTTTCTCTAGGTTCAAACTTGCCAAGAATTTCATGAGTCCTTTTAATGTAGCATTTTCTTCCAAAAATTTTGAAGTATTTTACCGTGGGAGTCTTACTGTACCAAATTTCATGAGGAGTCTGAGTGATGTTTACCCGACAAATGCGGCTTCACCCCAGAAGGTTGCGGGAGTTCCAGACTCATTAAGCATAGCATGAGCCATTTGTTGAACCGTTCTGTTCATCCTTTCCACTACTCCATTTTGTTGAGGAGCCCTTGCAGTAGAAAATGCCCTTCTTATTCCATGTTCTTCACAAAAATCGAAAAATTCATCTGAGGTAAATTCCCCTCCTCGATCAGATCTGAGGCATTTGATTCTGTGATCTGAGTCATTTTCAACCAAAGCTTTGAATGACTTGAACTTTTCAAAAGCTTCATCTTTATACTTCATGAGTCCTATCCAACACATCCTTGAAAAGTCATCAATGAAAAATATGAAATACTCTTCTCCTCGAGGTGACCTCTTCCTAGTTGGACCACATATATCGGCATGGACAAGTTCAAGTGGTCTGCTAGCTGATCCTTCCTTCTCAGGGAAATTAGTTCTAGTTTGCTTACCAAATTGGCATGATTTGCATATTTTATTGTTTGGAGTTCTGATGTCAGGAAGATCATGAACTGCTTGATATTTGCATGCTTTCCTAATCCGAGAGAAGCTAAGATGCCCCAGTCTTTTGTGCCATAGCCAATATTCATAATTCTTGCTTAAATAACATTGTTGTTGTTCTCCCTTGAGTACGTATAAGTTATTTGGAGTTCTTATGCCTTTGATCACTGTTTTTCCTGTATCAAGCTCATGAACAATACATCCATTTGATCGAAATATTACCTCAGTTCCTTGATCACACATTTGACTGACACTTAATAGATTATGCTTTAAGCCATCAACATACATAACATTTCCATCCTTGACCTTTTATTTCAAACGGACAGAGCCTTTAACTTTTATGAATGCAAGGGTGTCATTTCCAAATGAGACCTTCTTCATTTATAGCATCCAAGAAATCATCATCTTCAAAAGCCATCAAAATTCTATCATCATTACCTTGTTCATCTTCATCACTATTTGACAATCCATCACTGTCTTCATGCATGTAATAACTCTTCTTATTTTGTTTTCTGTTCCATCTAACAGGTTCCTTACCTTTGTATGGTTTATCTTTATGAGGACATTTTGTAGCATAATGACCGACTCTTCCACAAGCAAAGCATTTGAAAGGAAGCTTACCTCTGAATCTACCAGTTCCCAGTTGAAGGTTCTTGACAAAATTTGATTCTTCCTCTTCTTCTGACATATGTCCTAACTCATAGTAATCTCCTTTTCCTGAAGCCTTGAATGTAGCTTCTCTCCTATCTGATGGTCCTCCTTTTCTCATTTCGTAAGCAGTTAGAATTCCGTGCAGTTGTGACATGGTAAGGCTCTGTAGATTCTATTTTTCTTCTATGGTAGAAACTTTTGAATCAAACTTGGGAGACAAAGATCTTAGAACCTTTTCAACCAAAAAAACTTCTCTTATTTCTTCACCCAAGGTTTTCATGCAATTTACGATCTCATCTATATGTAGGAAATAGCTAGCCACACTTTCATCATTATGCATTCTCAGACTTTCTTATTGAATTCTAAGAGTTTGTAATTTTGCTCGTTTTACCTGTTCATCTCCTTCATAGCTCAAAACGATCTTGTCCCATATTTCTTTTGCACTTTTGAGCTGCATAACCTAAACAAATTCTAATTGAGATATAATTCCTAATAGAGTATTGACAACTTTTGCATTTGTTTCATACTGCTTCTTACCAGCTGCATCTGTAGGAGTTGCTGATGGAAATGTGTATCCTGTTTCCAAAATATCCCAAACTTTTGTACCAAGAGATTGAAGATAGGTAGTGATTCTTACCTTCCAATAGACGACGTTTCTCCCATAAAAAATCAGTGGCTTGATAGATGCTTCATTTTCGTAGTTGCTCATGATGATAGATCTTCCTTCAAGTGATCAAGCTTTTCCTAAAGAACTTGGCTCCGATACCAATTGTTGAAAATAATATTGGGAGGGGGGTGAATCAATATTATCAAATTCTTTTTCAATTTATACAACTATTTGCAGATTTGACTAATGAAACTTTCATATACCTTCCAAACTTATAATTTAATTTATTCTTCAGATGTTGATCATTAATCTGTGTGTCAGAACCATATAACAGTAAAAAAGAACATGAAAAAAAGAGCAGACAGTCACACCAAAGAACACAAGATATAAGGTGGAAACCCAATGTGGGTGAAAACCACTTGCTACAATATGTCTCTATCTTCTTTCAATTAGAAACTTCTTTTTACAATAATTATGTACTAGTGCAGTCTTATACCAGCACGCAGGCTTCAACCTACAGAAGGCTACAACCTTCTCTCATTCTCCAGCTTCTCCTGGAAGGGAGCTACAACCCCCTTATCTCTTGTACTAGCTGAGGTACTAGTACGTAGGTGGTGACCTACAGAAGGCTACAACCTTCTCTTTTCTTCCAGGGACCACGTTTCATAAATTTTCAGACTGGATACATGAATATCAATCGAACATCAAATAGATCTGCAATCAACCAACTTCCTCATAAAAATACTGAATCAAAAATTTCTTAGCACACAGAAACTAGACATCAATTCAGAACCCTAAACACTGCAGTAATAGACAAAAGCAGCTAAAACATATTTCAAGAAAATCCGCAACTTCACCAATAGAAACATGCGGGTATTTGCAACTTCGTTGTGTCGAGCCTGCGGGTCTCTGCACCTACACTGTGTCTTAGCTTGTGGGTCTCCGCACTTGCGCTGTGTCTAGCCTGTGGGTCTCCACACCTGCGCTGTGTCTTAGCCTACGGGTCTTCGTACTTGCGTTGTGTCTAGCCTGCAGATCTCCTCACCTGTGCCATGTCTAGCCTGTGGACCTGCGGGTATAGATAATTTATCAGACCTTAATTATACCCCAGACTATCAGATTTATAGATCTGATCATGCGCCAAGGAGATTTCGACCCATCAGTAGATCCTTCTTGTAATGCTCAGGTTTCTCCTTGATTCAGGTCCAACTATAACTCACCAACTGATCACCAGTATTTCAGATCTTCCTCTTCTTAAGATATTCAACACATATGTCCTCAGCCAAATGATCTCCTTTCCTTTTTATAGACTAGGCCTTACTCAAACCATGGTCCTAAACCATAGAGATCCAATACTAGGGACCCAAAACCTGGGTTCAATACTTTAGATCCAAAACCATGGACCAAAACCATATAATCAAAAATGTCGGACTAAATACCATGGACCAACCATAAGATTTCCCACATGCGCATGATTTTCTCTGCATGAAAGTGCGTGTAGTTTACATCCACACTTTTTGTTTGGTACACCTATGAACATGTCCGCACCTTTTGATCAGTGCACTTGCGGAACCTGCCGATGTCCAAAGCTTTGTGAACAGGAACTTGCAGGTATCTCATTTTCTACTATTTTGAGAGCTTGAACTTGTGATCTGCTATTTGAGTGAGTTGCCATCAAGGACAAGACTTATGTCATCGAGCCAAACCTGTGTCATAATGCCAACAACTAGGGCACTAGAGTTCTACACACCGAAGGACAAAGAATATTGTTGCGCTACTTATGTAGGTTTTGCACAAATTCCAACAAAGTTTAACAACCAAGCTGCAGGTGTTACCGTTATGATGCATGTGTTGTCCTTGATGGAAACTCACTTCTAACATAACAATTATATGGTAACTAGATGAATCCAAAAGTTAGTTTAGAGGTGATAGAGTGATGGAACAAAATAACAGAATGAAGGGACAAAGGTTTATAGAATAGTGCACTAATTTAAGAATGCCAAGGGTCCTTACTATAGTATTAACCCATAATATTGAGTACAGTAACAATTACTTGATCCTGTCTAATATTACCACCAACACCAGTGTATTTTTGACTCATGGTATTGGCTAAGGCTCTAACTATATAAGGAGGTGAAGATCAAAGTGCTAAGTGTGCATGTGAAAGGGCTTTTATGAATACTTCAATCTGAAGTATATTTGCATTGTAAGGGCCATAGTTGACACATAGATCTGAAATAATTATGCACTGATGAATACAATGATGGATCAAAATCATGAGACCTGAAATGACTTTCCATCGTATGATCTACTCATGGATTGACTATATCTAAGTATTGATGCATGTTTTTATCTCTAAATATTATGATTTGGGTCTTTCTGAAGTTCTAAAGAGCTGCACAATTTTAGGTCAAAATTTGCAGATTTCTACGCAGGTTTGTCTCGATTAAGTCACGTATACACGTAGGTTCATTTCTTCAAAGTCATGTACATAAGGGAAGGGTTTCTTTTCATAAAGGACTGATCAACCTGATTAGTGTTGTTGTATCTCTATTGTTTGTTAATGATGTTCTCATGTTGATCTAGGTTGAGTGATAATGTCTGACATAGAACTGATTGAATGATGATGTTGAATTTGATTACATGTTCATTGGTTGAAAAGATTATTGATGTTGGTAACTATATGAGGGTTCTGTTAGATAATAGAAGATTTCAGAGTAACTTTGGTTAACTCTATGTTTGATTCAGAATTACAATTTTTTAGTATATTCAGAGTGGTACATAGGTTGCTCTCCATAAAAGTGTTTATACACATGGGTTTCCTTAAGTAAAGTAGTGTATACATGTTGGCATATGAATGATCAGGGTTGTCATTGATTTTGTGTGTTGGTGTAGTATTCTGCGTTAAGTTATGTGTTCTAGTTACAGTGATCTCACTGTTATGTTTGAATTAAGTTGGTGTTTGCTTCAGTTGATCTACAAGTTGTGATGTATTAAAGCAGGTGGATCTAGTGTGAGAATTTATGAAACATGGTCCATAGATGTTGCTGAGGGTTGGAGCCTTCAGTGAGGAAGTCAAAGCTTCGTAACATTAGTAGTTGTTAATCAAATCAGGGGGTTGGAGCTCCCTTCTAGTAGGAGCTAGAGAGGGAGTGAAGGTTGTAACCTTCAACAGGTGGGTGCCTACATACTAGGATGATTCTGCAATAGTAAAAGAATGTGAGAAGTTTTTTATATTAATAAGTTTTAAGACTGAGATGAAAACAACGATGGTTTTCTCCCACATTTTTCCACCTTAAATCCTGGTGTTCATGTGTGTTTCTTATGTGTGATAATTTATTTTTTTCTTACTACACCTACTTACTGCTTAGAAAATTCCTAATAAATCTCTTACATTCTGGTTTAAGTTTAACAAATAAAGGATTAGTTGTTTTACAAGTTTACTAGCATACTCTAGTTTATTTTACAACACTCACCTACATACGTGAGTTGGTTTGAGTAAAGTCGCATACATATTTCAGAAAATAAAATTATTATTGTGAGTTTTTAAAATACTAATTCACCCCCCTTCTCAATATTTTTCCCAACAATTGGTATCAGAGCAGGTCCTTCAAAAGAAGATTAATCACTTGAAGGAAGATCTCCCAATATGAGCAATCAAGATGGAATGACATCTATCAGACCACCACTCTTCAACGAAAATAATTTAATACATTGGAATACAAGAACTAGATCCTATCTTTAGTCCCTTGGAGTAGATGTTTGGTAAATTATGGAAGGAGGTTACCAATATCCAGTTGCAATTCTCATAGATGCAATAGAAAATAATATGTATGAAACCAATGCCAAAGTTGTCAATGCATTATTGGGAAGTATGATAGAATTATAATTTTTCAAAGTTATGAAGTTATAATAAATATGTGACAAAATAATTCAAAGCTATGAAGGTGATACCAAGGTAAAATGTGCTAAACTCCAAACTCTCAGAATTCAATATGAAACTCTCAAAATGCATAATGATGAAAGTATTGCTAGTTTCTTTCTACATATAGATTAGATTGTAAATTGCATGAAAAATCTGGGTGAATAAGTAAAGGACACCACTTTAGTAGATAAAATCTTAAGATATATAACTCTTAAATTCAAGTCAAAAGTGTCTGCCATTGAAAAGAAGTAGGATCCGCAGACTCTTATTGTTGTTCAACTTCATGGGATCCTGACTTCTTTTGATATGAGGAAAGAAAGCCCCTCAAAAGTCAGACATGTTGCATTTAAAGCATCTACAAAAGGAAAAGAAAAGGAAGAAAACAAAGAATTAGGATATATAGCATAAGAAGATGAGGTGAAATTTGTAAAAAAACTTAAACTAGGCACTGGAAGGTTCAAAGCTAAGATTCCCTTCAAATTCTTTTCTTGTGGTAGGGTTGGTCATGATGCTACTAAATGTCCTCATAAAGAAAACCATGACAAAGGGAAGGAAACTATAAAAGGTAATAGGAGATGGTTTGACAATAGAAGAAGTTATTATACTCATGAAGATAGTGATGGCTTGTCAAATAGTGAAGAAGGAGAATCTAATGAAGATCTTAAATTACTCATGGATTTTGAGAAAAGTACTAATGAGTCTAATGACAAATTTGTGGATGCTTTAGAGGAAAAAGATTTCTTTGAAGGTTGCTCAACTCAAAATTTTCTTACAAGAAAAAAATTAGCCATAGATACATTGAAGAATCAACTCATAGAAAAAGAAAAGCAATTAGAAGTTAGACTGTGAAGTAGTAAGTCTAAGAAAGGAGCTTGAGAAAATAAAAACTTTGGATCTTAGATTTGCTAAAGGATCTGAAACCTTAGATGAAATTATCAATGTACAACGCTCTCCTCTTATGAAGACATGTCTTGTATACATTGCAGAAACATATCAAATAGAGAAGTCGTCAGCCACCACTGGAAGCTATGTAAATGTAGCAAAACCTCGTCAACAAAGATTCAGTTCACAACAAAAAAATAAATGCATTCCACAGGTAAATCATGTTCACTCTAATCCAAGGATGAAAAACTACAGAAGCACCAGTCAAAAGGTAAACAACACTAGAATATTCTATGATCACATAAATTTCTTCTTTAATGGACAATGTTTCTCATGTCATAATTTTGGTCATAAGCCTACTCAATGCATTACATACACAACCATCATGACTAGAGAAGCAAGAAAACAAAGGAATGAGACATGAGTCAAGAAGAACACTTATAATAACTTTTCACCTCTTAAATATGAAATTGAATGCTCATTTTTCAATAACTTTGGACATGAAGTATCTGAATGCAGGAGAAAATTACAGCCAACATCTCAAAATGAGAAAATATAAACAAATTTTAAGGTGTGGAAAAGGAAGGAGTTACAGCCTGAAAGATGTGGCATAGCATTGTTTGCAGAAATATAATAAAATCAATGGTACATCGATATTCTAAAAACATATGATAGGTGATAAAGATAAACTTATTTCATATAATGCTTCAGATAAAGAAATGAATGTCACTTTTGGAAATGACTCAACTATTGTCATTAAGGGTAAGGGTTATGTTTTTCTAAAAGAAAAGGTTAAATATGGTAATGGTGTGTATGTTGATGCATTAAATCATAACTTGTTGAGTGTTAGCCAAATGTGTGACCAAGGAAATTAAGTGGTATTCCTATCAAAATAATGTGTGGTTCATGAACTTGACACAGGAAAGAACATAATAAAAGGAACAAGAACCCCGAGAAATCTGTATCTATTGAAAGGTGGCCAAGAACAATGATACCCAGGAGAGGCAGAGGAAAACTAGTTATGGCACAAAAGGTTGGGAAATTTAAGCTTCTCTCAAATAAGAAAATCAAGCAGGCTCAAAGTTGTTCATGATCTACGTAGCATCACCCTACCAAAAAGTACCATATGTAAGTCATGTATATTCGGTAAGCAAACCAGAGTTCAATTCAATGCCAAAGAAGGATTAGCAAGTAAGCCTCTTGAACTTATACATATTGATTTGTGTGGACCAGTAAGGAAAAAGTCACCTCGTGGATAACAACACTATATCTTATTCATTGATGACTTTTCTGGAATGTGCTAGATCGATTTATTAAAACACAAAGATGAATAATTTGATATATTTAAATTCTTCAAAGCATTAGTTGAAAATGAATTATATCTAAAAATAAAATGTCTTAGATTTGACCAAGGAGGAGAATAAATATCAAATGAATTCTTTGATTTCTGTGAACAACATGGCATAAAAAGACAATTTCTGTAGCTAGAACTCCTCAACAAAATGGCGTGGCAGAAAGAATGAATAGAACTATTCAAAAAATGGCTTGTGCTATTCTTGATGAGTTTGGAACTCCCAACACCTTCTCGGATGAAGCCGCACATACCGTTGTAAATATTCTCAACAAGGCTCATGTTTGTGTGAATAATGATAAAACTTCATATGAACTTTGGTATAGTAAGCCTCCCACTATAAAGAATTTTAGAGTTTTTGGAAGAAAATGTTTCATAAAAGATAATGATGAAAAGCTTGGTAAGTTTGAAGCTAGAGGAGATGAAGGAATAATTCTTGGTTACTCATCTAGAAGCAAAGGATACAAATGTTACAATAAGAGACTTTGGAAATTGTTGAATGCATTGATGTTGTGATTGATGAAGCATGCAAAGATCCCAAAAAGGTAACATCAGCAAAAAAGGATGATGATGATGAATGCTTTCCCACATCAAATCACAATGATATATAAAAAGAAACTAATGAAGTAGTAGAAGAAGACACATCAGACAAAGAAAAGGCTCCATCCAGGTATGTTCAAAAGAATCATCTAGAAACTCAAATTCTAGTAGAAAAGGAATCTAGTGTATTGTCGTACTATGTAACAACCCTCCCATTTACGAAAAAAATAGCTAGGTTAGAGATATAAATGGGGAACCTTTTTAAATTTTTAGTCTTAGGATAAAAACACTTAACTTAAAGAAATTGCCTTGAAAAATCTTGCAAAACAACCCAAGGATGAGATCCTTATCACAAATCACAAATCACACTTTTCCATGTGACTATCATAAAATACCTTTAAAAATCTGCGATGCGCGATCAAACCTCCCGCTATGATATCTTGATTATAAGCACCTTGTCATTTCACAAATCGCACTTCGCAAACATTGCAACTAATTAAGCTATGCTGTCACAACGCCCATTAACGATTTGCAAAATATAATATTGTGGCAATCCCAATCACATTTTTCCTTATAGAAAGCACATCGCTATATTGTATTTGTTTGGAAATTGCGATGTGCATATAAGAGTGGTAAGAGCGTGAAATAATTGCGTTTTAAATACAAAAAATGAATGAATTGACAAGTTAATAAATATTTAGTGGCCCGAGGAGAGCTAATCATTTTCCAAGTTATGGGTGGTTAACGTTGAGTATCTCATTAAACCTTTCTCACGATCCAAGGTAATTTCAGAAGCTTTCAATCTTAATTGCCCGATATTGTCTGCAATGATATATCTTGTCCATTTCAGGCAAGCTACAAAAGTCATGTCATTGAGGAAGGTGATGCAGAAACAGAAAAGGCAGATAATTTTTGAATCTGAGTTTACAGAGATGGCTCCCATATTCTCTGATATAGTCTGCAGCTCTAATAGAGGAGCAACAACTTGGGAGGTCATTTACAATAGGCTTGAGGACGATTCTCCCAAGATTATTGTTACAAGAGCAACGATTGACTCTACAAGACCTTCGAGGCTTCAATTTAAGGATGTTGTTTGTTCTTTCCTGCATAGGATAGGAGCGAGAGCTAAAATCCTCCCATACATGGATATGATCAGGTGGGTGGTTGAAAACCTCACCATGGAGGATATGCAATTCAAAAATTCAAGAAACGAACTCATGGGATCGTTAAAAGCAGAGGACATGAAGAAAATGTATCATATACCTGATCCTCAGGATATATATGATAAGACATACATGGCCAGCTTCAAAAAAAAGAACCCAGACCCCTTCAAGTTGATTAAGGGCTGGAGAGTATTGGACAACAAATTCAAATTTGACAAATCAGGTATGTATGCTATAGCCACTTTGCCCAAACCCTATAACTAAGAGTATTGGACAACAAATTCAAATTTGACAAATCAGGTATGTATGCTATAGCCACTTTGCCCAAACCCTATAACTATGCAACTGCTATGTTTTGTAGACTATATGGGTTGCCTAATAATTCCAAGTTTTCCATAGAATGGATTCCTTTGATTGATGCTTGCATTAATTCCCACATTATGAATTGGGACACCATCCTATCTGATAACCTAGCCACCATAATTACTAAATATTGACAGAAGAGAGCCTCCTCCTCATAGAACCTTCCCCCCTTCTATTTTAGTGCCTACATTATGGACGCCATTTTTTTCTGCATTGCATTTCCGACCATGGGTTGGAAATGGACCTTATAGGACCCCTACCCTATCCACCTCAGTCATAAGAAAATATGGGAATTGCATTATATACACCATTTCTATAAAATATGTCATTCTGTTCTTTTGCCCCTGCATCAAATAATTTTCAATAAGAAAGCCCCCAAGTTTCCCCAAGAAGATGCAACAGAACTTCTAGCTGTCGGAAAATATTTTATTGAAGAATGGTTCACTTACATTAGGGCTTTTGGTAGCACAACCGACCCACATGTCCTTCCTTTATATGTGTCTGATAAATTGTTAGCAAGGGAAATCACCCACCAGACCATAGGAAAAGGCCTAACTAACATCCTCAAAGAAAACAAGAATTTTTTATGGCTCTCTTTTCTTGTTAAGTGTGGTTCCTTTGCTTTAGCAAATTTTAATCATGCCATTAAGGAGTCAAAAAACATGGTAGCCCGCAGGCTTCATACATTTTCAAAAAGGCAATTCAATCTAGAATAGGTAGCACATAACATCACTACTGCGGTAAAGTTCAAGCCATATAACCATGAGGATAATTATTTTGAAGACATGTTACAGTCAGAAGATTCCTTCGAATAAGCGTTCGAATGCACTAAAGCAAACCCGAGCCTTGAAAATTTTGAAAGATTTTGAGAATTCAAAAATGAAAGGCTCACAGTAATCCCACTTCACTTGTTGAAGATCGAAGATAAGTGTGACCATTAACAATGAAGGAGCTAGGTCTCGCATAGCATCTCAAGTGAATACTGAGAAAACACCAGTATGGGGAAGGCCTAAGAGATAGATAATATAACAGATTCTAGCAAGAAATCTGCTGAGAAATAGGTTCTGAGCCCCCCACATAAACAAATCAGTTTAGAGGTCAAAGGTAGTAGTTTGGAGCAGGAGTGGGATTAGTTTAATCACAAACTACAAGACACTCCCAAAATGATAGATACCTAATAGACAATGGAATGTCAAACTCCTCTACATATTTAGGAGAATATAGAGTCCAAGTCTATGGAGGAGTAGTCCAAACCCGTGGATGAATAGTCCAAGCCTATGGATGAGCAGGCGACAACATCCCAACAGACTGAGATTATCCCTACTTTGCACAGATCAGAGATCGTCTTGAAAGTGAAATCCATCCACTTGATGTGTTCTACAACCCACTAGGTGGTAGTAAGGAGACAGAGAAAAAGGAAAAGGGTAGAAACACCCGAGCTCCCACTTGGAAATGAGCCAATGGACATAGTTTGGAGGGACATTCCTTTCAACCCAGCTGAGAACTTGAATATATTGTCATAATTCATGGAAGCATATGCAACAGCCACCATGGACAAAGCCACTAAAGTCTCTACTTTGTTGAGAGAAAAGGAGGAGAGGATTGCACATCTCGAGCAGCAACTCGAAACAGAGAAAGCGAGTGTGAACAAGCAAGCAGTTGAGCAGCTTACCCAATTGCAACAGAGCATGGAGATCCTGGAAATAAGACAAAAATTTGATATATTAGCTAAAAACATGCAACTCCAAGAATTATAGCAAGCCATGGAAAGATATAAGGATGTTCCTACTACTAACGAATTCATTAAAGAGGCTTTGGAACTAAAATCCCTCCTAATGGAACAACAAGAGAATTTTTCCCAAAATATGTCACACATTACTCCTTATTTGATCACTAGTGACTAGCAAACATATAAGGCGATTGACCAAAGAACCAAGTTTATTGATCTTAACACTAGAATCTTAGAGTTCGTCGAATGGTAGGAAACAAAAGATGGAAGGAAGGCCAATCTATCTGAAATCGAGGAGACACACAAAGACATTCTTTTCAAAAATTGGGATGCGAGAATAAAGAAAGTTGAGCTAGCAGTGGCAAGGGAAGCTGGGGTATTGAAGAATATAATGGCGGCGAACCACACTCTGTTTGTCACCAACCCGGCAAAGGAAGGAAGGCTAAAAGAAATGCCCGATTTGGGTGCTTTGAATAAAAGTTGGCAAGAAAATGCAGAGACTCAAAGGGAGGAAATCGAATAATTGACCAATAAAAACTAGGATTCGTATTGGCAATACCTCATAAAACCACACAACAAGATCATGACCCTTAACTGCTCACTTCATTTGACTCAGCGGATGTTTCCATCTCTCACCGATGTGATTTTCACAGGACAACATAGGACACATTTTTGGGCACCTCCTCAACTCAAACCAATGACCAATATATGTGATTTGAAGGACAAGCTAGCAGAAAACAAATCATCATCTTAGTTCTGCTCATCAGGCCACTGCTTATTTTTATACTTAACTAGTTAGGAGGAAGGTTGTTTGAAACCTCCTCAAATTTTTCTATAATCTATTTTTGCACACTAGTTGGAATAGTATCTACACCCTTCTCATGCATTTAGAGAAGGGTCCATAATTTTATCAAAAACATTTGCAAAGAATGCACTTTTGTGCGTTTGTGAATGCTTTGGTGAAATTATGGAATATGATCATTTCTTTTAGCTATCATACTACTTTCGTTTGTTTATGGACTATTGTGTTCTTTGGGAGTTAATTTGATTTGAAGAAAGGAGTTGATCCTTGTCATCAGTTAAATGAGCAAAACTTTGAATATATGGTACTATTATCTTGTATGATTGATTCTGTTTTGTTTTAATCAGTGACAACACTTTACTTTCATGAATTGTATGTGAGATTTATTCTTTTTGTTAAGCGTTAATTGCACTATTGTATGATGCCTAGATGAAATTGATAATTTTCATATATATAATTCATTATATATGCAATATATTTTATAAATTTCTTTGACTAACTATTTATTCAGATAAATTATCTTATAAGTTATCATCTCCGTTTATGTGTGATTAATCTTTATTATCACATGTTAAGCAGATATCTATGTAGATCGCATACCACATAGAAATACCCGAGTTTATATTAGAATAAGTTAGTTAGAATATTTTACTGATAGAATAGGTCATTTAGATTATCATTATTCTATTGCAAATGCTCGTGAACCCCCTACTCTCATTTTAAAACCCACACTGGGAAATTGGTCCCATTATCCCCAGTCGGAGCCACCACTTTAAATGGAAAAGGAGCAGTCTTAAGGCTCGAACCGGGTGGTTATCCCCCATGTTGGGGCAGTAGAGATTTGAGGCCCTTCAAAATTTTGGCACTAGAAGGAGGGCCATCCAACTATGAATGGCATATAAACCTAAAGATCAATCAAAAAACATTCATAAGACTCAAAACCCCTCCACAACTTCTACACCTTCTAGATCTCGTTTAGAATCTCCTGATAAGAAATATGAAGTTATAGAAACATCTCCCTTGTCTCCTGAAGTAGTAAGATAACCAACTTCCCCAGATTACACTCTTGAGTCTCCCAAAGTTCATTCTTTGATACAAAAATTGGAACAGATATCCATTTCTATTGAGAATCCATAGAGGCTCAAAGTTTCTGATGAAAGCGTTACTTCCTTATTAAAACAAACTAGTGTATTAACTAGATTACAAAGTGAAAGGTTTGGAGTAACCCCTTTTGAGTTCCCCATTCCTCCATGACGTAGGAAAGTTACTTCACGAAGATCTGAACCGGATACCAACGATATCACATCACATTTCCATCATTCACTTCCCCATTCACTTCTACTCAATCTACAACTTCTCAAATATCCACTTCTTCAATTAGTAATGCCACTAGTACTACTAACCTAGTAGTAAGTTTTTCTCCATTTATACCTACTTCTGGACCGAACTTCCCACCTTCTTAGTCTCCAACACAAGTTATGGCCAATCAACCCACTCAACCTTGGAAAAACATTGGTGTTGTCCTGGTTGTAAATCCAAATGCACTCCCAGTGTTATCACTTAAGAAATCAAATGCCAAAATTTCTCATACTAGCTTGATGACAAAGGTCAGTGTTAGTCTAAGTTGATTTCGTTTTTCTTTAAATTCTGAGTCTTAGGAGGTCATGAGTCAAGTATGTATTCTTATCTACCACTGGTCACCCTCATTCACCACCCATCTCATAGTCATGTGTTACTTTGTTATCTATCACAAAGCCTTTTAGGTAATTGCGTAGCACATGTAACCTTTCTAAAGTGTTTTTGCAGCGCATTTAATTTGTTTAGCAGTTTCGCAATGCAAAATCTCATTAGGTGTTTTCGCAGCGCTATTAGGTGATTTCGCAGCGCATCATTCAAAATTTAAACTAACGGCACTGTTAAATCAGAGATTCGTGCATTCCGCAGCGAATCTTTCCCAAATGTCAAATCCGTTAAGTAAATCTATGGCTGCTTCATCCTTTGTTAGTTCATGTACTCCACTTATCACGTCCCACCACCCATCTCCATTATCACAACCATTAGATTCGTTGATACACACGGAATACAAGTTCCAAGAAAAGCCACCTATGTACAAGTTTTAATGATGATTGTAAGCCTTGCATGAAAACAAATCTGCAAGATTGCAATTTAAAAAAAGCTATAATCGACAAGATTTCAATTTTAAATAACATTGTAATCAGGCGAGGCATATTTTCAAAAGAGGCAGAGTTTATAGTTTGAACAGAGCTAGCATTCCCTGCTTACAGGTCATTAAAATTTCATGGAGGGATCAGTAGAGAAGAAAGAACACGAATCAGGAAAATATCTGAGAAACGAGCCTGAAGGTTTGGATATAACATTGAAGAACAAAGATGTGGAGAAGGCATTTAAAAAACTCAGATGTTGGAATTTTTGTAGGAAGTTACAAGGAGGTCATGCACAGGTGACTAAAGAATTTGCACTAAATTTTACAGGATTAAACTCAAAGGTGGCTATGATGGAATTGCAGGTCTCGCCAGATATGATATCCACAGTGACATAGATTCCACAAGGGCAAGAAAATTGGTTCAAGAATTTCAAATTTGACATGAATCCATGCAAAGAGTTTTTAAAGAAGGAATTCGTTAACTCAGATTTGAGCACGTATGTTCCTAGGAGCTATGTCAAAGAGTCCTATGCACATTTGCTCACCTGTATACAGAAATACCTGACCTGTGAAGGAATATATAACAAGGTGTATTCGTACTTCAAACTCCTTTTGCATTTTACAGGGAAGGCTTCTATTGATCTACCTTTTTACTTATTCCGCAGTTTGAGTAAAATGTGTGACAAGGTGCAATTGAGAAAAGAGGCTTGTGAAACTTCTTTGTTTCACCATGGCTTGATTAAGTTACATGTTTTACATGAACTTCAAAAGGTAGGCAAATACTGGAATACATTTATATTCATGTCTGGTTTCAAAAGCCAGACCGGTCTCAACCCTCTAGCTGCAAAAGATCTTACAACAACAGGTCTTCAAACAGAAAAAAGAGCCAAGAGTTTTTCAAAGTTAAAGGCAAGGAAACAAGTTAGAGAGTCTGCAAAGCCACTAACCATTCAAAATACACCTCAGCAGTCAATTAAAGAAAAATCTCAGGTCAAAGAGACTGCACATGAATCAAGCACGGGTGGAGTATTTCAAAGAAGAAGAACGTGGAGCCAGGTGGCTAAAGAAAAGGGTAAGTCAGTAGCTATTGAAGAAAGTCCTGCTTCGAAGGGAAATTTAAATGATTTATTGCAGGCAATTGACTTTGAAGAGTCCCCACTAGTTCAAGATGATTTGATGCAGTCATGAAAAGAGAAGACAAAGAAAGCTAAAGCCTCAAAGAAACTCAAGTTTGATGAGCAAGTTGAACAATTTGTTTTCAAGCCCAGGAGACCCATAACAAGGAAGTTTAAGCAAGTACAGGAGGTACCACCAAGGACAGATGAAACAGGGGAAGAGACACAGCCTCGTGAAAGAAAGGACAAAGGCAAAATAGTTGCCACTCATAAAGAAGTTAGTATGGAAGATTTGAAAAGGAGATTGGAATCTGCCAACCTTGAGATTGCCAGACTGAGGAAAGCTCCCAGGAAACATGCCATACAACAAGCTAATTATTACATAGTGAAGACCTTATGGGAATTCAAAACAACTTCATAGGTGGTTGATTGTAATACTCAATTCCATACCTGGACTGTACTGGCAATTAAAGAAGCAAAATTCATCAGAATGATCAATATGCAATTAAGAGCTGGGATCAAGGTCAGGAAGAAACAAATTGAAGACTTAAAGGTACAATTAGGCTAGCTGAAGGAATATTCTTAATGAAATCCCATTTCAAGTAAGCTATGTTTCAAATTTTGATGATTTTGCTTAGTGTCACCTTTCTTGAAGAATCCTGCATTCCCATTTAGTTTTGAAAGGTCTTGGAATAGTTGAAAGAAGGTTTTGATAGAAAAGTGCTCAAATAAGTAAAGTTCTGGGTTGAAACTATGTTTTTTGAAGAAACTCAACAGTTTCGTAACGCGCTACGAAACTGATGAAGGTGATGGTTAAAGTTCAGCAGTTTCGTAGCGCACTACGAAACTGCTGAAGCTAAACAGTCCAATTTCAATTAACCGGTTTTGAATATGAGCGGGAATGCTACGAAACTGCTGAAGCTAAACAGTCCAATTTCAATTAACCGGTTTTGAATATGAGCGGGAATTTTCAAAGGTGAATGTCTACAAGGTATGCACGGCATTAGCTAAAGCTATTAAGAATCAACCAAGTCAAGACAGGTGGAAAATTATGGATTCAGGTCCAACTTTAAACTTTTGTCATAAAATAAGCGCCTTTACCACAGTTCAAAATATATCAAGATGGCTTAAAGGAGTTTTTACTTTTGAATATCAAGGAGGTGGATAGCACATCAAGGACATGGCCATCTGTCACATTTTGGAAAACCAAAGATGAAGGACCTCCTTCTGTGGATTCGAAAATTGTAAGGACCGATGAGCAAGGGTAGTTTCCTATATTTCAGGACAATGGAGAGGATGTGGCATAGAAGACTAGCGTGGAGCCTTGAACACCCATCACAGCCAAACTGAAAGGAACCAAATGTCAAAGAACGAGAACCATTGTAATCAAGACTATTATTAGTATAACATGGTGTTAGAATCCTACTTGATTTAGATCTCTGGAAAGTCTAGTTGAAGTTTGTTACATTTAATAGGCAGTTAAAAGTTGATTAGGTGTCATTAGAAGTAGATTTTGAGTTCCCCTCATGCTTGAGGAGGAATCTCAATTAGGTAGACGAGCTCTATAAATAAGAGAAAGAAAAATGTACAAAGGGTTGGAAAACTTATGATAAAACTATGATATTTGGCTTTTGTAATACTCTGTTTTGGTAATACAATTTTGGCTTTGCTTCTCAGGATTCATGAAGGATTTTATGTTCAGAATGTGTGGTATTGTTCTTTTTCAAATATTTGCAATAGTATGAATGTGTAATCACTGAGAATTCACTTAAGGTGCTCTAACTTCCAGTATACATTCATAGGCTGTGTGGTCCTATCTGAGTTGATATGTTTTGAATATGTAAATGCTGAATGCCCTGAATTCTATGTAAGGTCAATACCATTGTATACTGAAATGATGTTGACTCCATAAGCCCAATGGATAGTTGCTAAATGTGTTTCCACCATTCATATTTTTACATTTGTTTCACAAGAGTTAGCCATCTTAACTATAATCAAAACCATTAACCCCTTTGAGAGTGCCCTCTCAGGTTGAGGAGGCTAAGCCTCAGCCTAAAGTAGGTGTGAAATAGTTACTTGAGGTTTTCCTGGTCTGCAGCCTTCCAGGGTCTGTTTTTGAGATAACACCCAGCAAACCCAGAAAAATGGCTACCCAGGTAGAATCCTGATGATGGTCTTCCAGCCAAAGAACATCTAAATAACTTTATATTGGCCATGAATCTTAGTGGAGTTGCACATGAAGATGTTGTAATCAAATTGTTCCCTTATAACTTCCAAGGATCTACTGGATCATGGTATTTTTCCTTCTAGTAGGTTCAATTAGGAGCTTGGATACTTTTCAAGAAGTATGTCTTGCAAAATTTGGTGAGGATAGGACCATACAATCCTTGATCAATGATCTTTCTAATTTAAAAGCTAACTCAGATGAAAGGATCAAAGGCCTCAACTCCATATTTAACAAGTTTCTAAATAAAATCCCAACTGCCTCAAAACCTGTTGTAGATGTGCAAATAGAATGGTGCATATCGTCTCTTCCCTCTAATATTGAAATTTTCGTAGATAAAGCCAATAAGGCTACCCTTGTAGAAAACATGAAATAAGCCCTATTTGTAGAAATAAGGATTATAGCTTTAGAAAAGAGATCACAGGCAGACGAGAGGAAGTCAAAAAAAGTAACATTTAAGGATGATTCTAAAGAGAAAGCTTCAAAGGACCCTTTCGATCTTGAATGCCTACAGAAGGTATTAAAGACAATGTCTAATGAAATGGTTGAAATCTAGAAACAGGTCACATAATCCTCTGCTCCCAATAAAAATTTTCACTCATTTAAAAGGAATCCTTTTTCCACATCACAACCCCCAGACACCATTTCAAATGTTGAGTTTGATCAAGAAATAGAAGAAAACTCACTAGTCGAACATGAAGCCAAAATGAAAGAAGAAGTTGAATTAAATGGAATGTGGCATTTCATCCTCCCAAATGAAGAAGAGGGACAAGCTATGCCAGTAACTACGAGGACCAAAAATTCTCCTGGCACGTTTATCACAAATCAGAAACAAAAAACTGTTACCCCTGTAAAGGAGAAAACAGTAACAAAAAATTCTAAGACTAGTCAAATGGACCATATTCCACTAGATTCTCCAAATGCTTATAAAACATTGGTAGTTTCAGATATAGTGGAATACAACATAGTCGAATATATGAAAAAGACTGGAGAAAACATTTCTTTGCATGAACTCACTAAACTCAAGAAACAACAGAAAAATTTGTTAAGAGAATTAAAAGAAGTTCGTGTATCCCTTTTGCGATCTATTGTAGTTACTCAAGCTACCTACGATATGAGAAAACCTCCATCATATTCCAACAAAGTAGATCCTCCAGATTTAGTCCTAATCAGTGATAGATCTATTTCTCATATTCCTCCATTTCTTCTCTCTTACGAAATCTTCAACACGAATGTTCATAATTGTCTTGTTGATTCATGAGCCTCTTAAAATATTATGCCAAGAGCCATGTGCACCAAATTGAATATTACACCTCAAAAATATGTGCTACACATAGTTCAATTAGACAGGACAAAAGTAGAGGTACTCAGAGAAATAGCATCAGTTTCAATCAATATTTCCTCTAATCCAAAAGTTTTGAAAATAATTGATATTTTAGTGGCTGATATCCTTGAATTTTATGGTTTAATCCTAAGTAGGGATTGGTTTGAAAAGTTGCATGGTTACTTCACAATTGATTGGTCTCACATATGGTTGTCACATAATGGTAAACCAAACCAAGTTAGGGTAAACTGATAAAAGTTCATAAAATATACAATCACTGACCTTGAGGGAAGCAATGAACCTGTTGCCTTCACCAATAACATCATTGGAAATTACTCGGTTGAGTCATTTTTGGGATCCTTTAATGCTCAGAGGTCTCCCTTCCCAGATAATGTCGTAGTGTCTCAAATAGAAACATTTTCACAAACAGATGCTTCCAAGTGTGTAAATTTAGTAGATAAAATTTCAAATAATCCTTTGATCTGGACTCTCTATTTTGATGGTTCCAAATCTAAAGATGGTGCAGGCGCATGATGCATTTTGATCAATCCGCAAGGAGAGAAAACCATGTTAGCCTTTAGACTTGAATTTCAGTCTGCCAATAATGTCGCTAAAAATGAAGCATTGATCCAAGGTCTGTACAAAGCCATTGGCCTTAATGTCAAATATTTTCAAGTATATGGTGATTCTTAAATAATTGTGAAGAAGGTAAAAAATACACTTCATTGTGTCTTTGGACACCTTAAACATTATCAATCATTAGCCTAGAATATGACTTCTCACTTCTCTGCTTTTAACATTTCTTTAGTTCCTAGACTGCAAAACACAAGTGTTGACTTATTTGCTAATGTGGCATCCAATCTTAGACCTGCAAAAGAGTTAAATTTAGACATAGTTTCAATAGAGTTAATCTTTAGGCCATCTAATCTCGATAATGTAACAAATTGGAGAGGATTCAATAACGATGCGAATATAGTTAATTCCCTTACATCAGAAGGGTCCTATGAGGAATTCATCATAGACGAACAAGAGCATGATCTCCAAATTAAAAATAATCAAAATCAAAACCCAATCCCAAAGTCTATAGTTGATATGGAAGAGCTCTATGATCTAAAGGATAGATTCAAGAAAGCTACTAACTCCAAAACTCAAAGTTCTACTTTGAGATTTGAAGTAGTAAACTTAGGGTCAACTGAAAAACCTAAAAATGTCAAAATAGGTCTTGGCCTATCATCAGGAGAAAGGATATCATTCATTAGGTTGTTGAAACCATACGGAGGTGTCTTTTCCTGGGATTACTCAGACCTCAAAACCTATGATACCTCTATAATTCAACATGCCATACCTATGACTTCGAACGAAAAGCCAGTTCAACAGAAGCTTCACAAAATTCACCCAAACCTTGAAAGTCAAATCAAATATGAATTAAACAATCTTCTAAAAGCCAAAATAATATTTCCTATTAGACACTCTAGATGGGTATTGAATATGGTGCCTGTAAGGAAAAATAACAGTGATATTAGGATGTGTATCGATTTTAGGAACTTGAATAAAGCTTGTGAAAAGGATAACTTTCCTTTGCCTACCATGGAACAGATATTGCAATCAGTTGCAGGTTCTGAATTAATGTCTTCTCTAGATGGATTCTCAGGATATAGTCAAATTCTTGTGCATCCAAATGACAGATTAAAGACAACATTCAGAACCAAGTGGGGAACTTATGCCTATTAGAATATTCCTTTTGGACTCATTAACGTAGGTGCTATATTTCAACATGCTATGGATATTCCTTTCAAAAGGTCTGATTAATAAGTCAGTTGTTATTTACTTAGATGACATCATATTCTTTTCTAAGGATAGGAACAATCATTTAAGTGACCTGAAGCATATTTTTGAAAGATGCGGGAAATATGGCATTTCCTTAAATCCCAAAAAATCTTATTTTGCTTTACCGAAAGGCAAACTCCTTTGGTTTATAGTATCCAAGAAAGGGATTTACATTGATCCTAATAGAGTCCAAGAGATCGAAAAGAATCCTCTCCCACATAACAAAAATACCATGCAATCATTCATAAGCCAAATTAATTTTGTAAAAATATTTGTCCCAGACTTTTCACAAATTGTACTATGTTCCCGTGAAACAATGATACGAAAAAATGTAGTTTTCAAATGGAGTAAACATGAATGGGAGTCATTCGAGTTGATTAAAAAAGCCATTATTAATGCTCCTTCTCTAACAACTCTTGACTTTCTCAAACCTTTTGTATTATATACTTTTTCATCTGATACATCTTATGCAGCAATTCTAACATGACTAAATGATGAAATATCGAAGCACCTATCTCGTTTTTTAGTTCTAACTTGCAAGGTGCTGAGTTAAATTATTTAGCTGTCGAGAAACAATAATTTGCTATTTTTAAAACCTTGAAACATTTTATACCTTTTCTTATTAAATCCCATACAAAGATAATAGTACCCTACCCCACAATAAGGAAATTATTAATCCAAAGAGAAGTAGGGAAGAAAAGAGCCAATTAGGTTATTGCACTTCAAGAATATGATGTGGAAATCTGGACAGCTAAAATTGTTAGGGGTTAAGTTTTTTGTAGGATGTTAACAAGAGCTTCCAAATTATCACCTAAAGAAGATCAAGGTAATGAAGTACAAATATCAGAGGTAATCCTCAATGATACACAATCACAATATGCTGATTAGAAATATTATTTAAAGAATGAATATGCTCATATGCACCTTAATTACAAAACAAAGTGTTCTTTAAGGTTGAAATCAAATCAATATCAATTAGTCGATGATGTATTGTTTATAAAAAATTATGATTCAGTATTACTAAGATGTTTGGAGAAACTTGAAGCTGAAAAGGTCATGCAGGAATTATATGATGGACCAACTGGAGGACATTTCGGAGGAATTACCAAAACTCACAAAATATTACATGCAGGATAGTATTGGCCAACGATATTTAAGGATGCATATGAATATGAAAGAAAGTGTAAAACTTGTCAAACTACGACTGGAAGAGAAATGAATCCAGCATTCCCTTTGCAACCAGTAAACATCCAACAACCATTTGAACAATGGGGATTAGACATAATTGGTGAGATTGTTCCTAACTCTTTTGAACTACATAGATTCATCCTTATAGCTATTGATTGTTTTACAAAATGGGTAGAAGCTATCCCCTTAAGGATAGCCAATACAGAAAGCATTATAGACTTCATTGATCAGTACATTATTACTAGATTTGGCTTACCCTCAACTTTAGCATTTGATAATGCATCTTACTTTTCTGGAAATGCAATGGTATAATTTGCTCTAAAGCGAGGTTTTAAACTAAAATATTCAGCCAACTATTATCCACAAGGTAATGGATTAGCATAATCAACAAACAAAAACCTCATCAGCATTATCAAAAGGATTATTGACCAAAATCATAAGAATTGGCACAAAGCATTGACATTCACTCTATGGGCAGACATAATTACATAGAAGGCATCTGTTGGTTCTTCCCCTTTTGCTTTGGTTTATGGAAAATAAGTTTTTCTTCCCACAAACATAGCAATCCCATCTCTTGCCCTAGTGTAATTCATTGATGAAAACCCTTCTTCTTCTCTCCAAGCTAGACAATTTCATATTCTTAAGCTTGAAGAAGAATGAAAAAAGGCCAAAGCAACCCACTTTCATCATCAACAATTAGTCAAAGCCTCTTTTGATACAACCTCTGCCAGTAAAAAACTTTTGAACTAGGGGATTTGGTTTTGAAATGGGACAAAGCACACGAGGAAAAAGGAAAACATACCAAATTTTAAAGACTATGGCTTGGCCCTTTTCAAATTATTGAGAAAATTGAACAATCAATGTTTCTTTTACAAGACTTATTAGGCAAGAAGGATTCTTTGCCTGCTAATGGGAAAATATTGAAAAAATACTTTTATTAGAAGACAACCTCTTCCAATTTTTGTATCATATCACCTTTCAAATTCTTAGGAAAATAAAGTTTAATTAGTATTTACTTTTGGCTTTTCAAAATAAAATCTTTGATAATATTTTTGATTTTTCGCTTCTATAAGTAAGTAAAAGTTAAAATAAATAATTAGAACATTTGAGTACCAAAGAAAACCTCATTTCTTTGAAAAACTTGATCTTGCTAAAAACATTTATTCTATGAACAAAATCTTATCTTTTTAGAGTATGAATGTTTTGTTATCAGACAAGAAAATAATCTTTAACCTAGTAAGGACTTTTTGAAGATCAGTATCTTAAAACTCTATCATTATCATCCAAAACTCTCAAAAGAGCCAATGATTCACCCCATATGATAAAATTTTCCTTTTTCAGAGTGTAATTATAAAATATACAAAACTTAGAAGATAAAAAGTCTCATTGCGAGCTTGTTTACCATGGTCATAGGGAAATAATTAAATTGATATTACCAATACTGCATATCAAAACAAGGTAATAGCCGATGATCTCATCGATCAGAAGACAAGGGGTCTCATCAAGAGCCAGCTTGTTTAGTTTAGTTGCAACTAGTGAATGGCATTGCCATTATTAGGTTACTAAGCCTAGACGATGTCTTTTAAGAAACATAAAAGAAAAGATTATATTAAAAAGGAAAAAGTGACAAGATCCAAATGAGATTCAAAGCAAGTGAATATCATTTCGAAATTTGAAAATTGCTTCAGATGGGATAATGAATAATTGTTGGCTAAAAGATAACCCTGTTGAGGCTATGAATGCCTATTGGCAACAGAGGCGCTATCTGTGATAAATGAGTACACATCAAAAACTAATTTGTTGAAAACACTTGCTGTATCACTTTAACTTTTATTATTGACTTATGCAAACAATTGTATTTTTATCATTACAATAGTAAAGTAGTTGAATAAATAGATTATGTAAGTGATAATGGCTCTAGAGAAATTTTGTTTACTTTATAACTCCTGTTATTATTATTCCTATAACTCTAATTACTTTGAAATTTCTAGAAATTTTAGAAAACTACTCAGAGATAGCTGGTTCTCCCAAGTGAATCACCAATTCTTGTACTATGTAACAAACCCCCCATTTATGAATAACAATAGCTAGGTTAGAGATATAAATGGGGACCCTTTTTAAATTTTTAGTCTTAGGATAATATAACCTAACTCTAAGAAATTGCCTTGAAAAATATTACAAAACAACCCAAGGATGAGATCCTTATCGCAAATCAAAATTCACACTTTTCCATGTGACTATCATAAAATACCTTTAAAAATCTGTGATTCAAGATCAAACCTCTCACTGCGATATCCTGATTATAAGCACCTTGTCATTTTACAAATCACACTTCGCAAACTTCGCAAGTAATTAAGTTATGCTATCACAACACCCATTAATGATTTGCGAAATGTGATACCGTGACAATCACAACCGCATTTCGCCTTATAGAAAGCACAATGCTATATTGTATCCGTTTAAAAATTGTGATGTGAAAATAATAGCGGTAAGCATGTGAAATAATTACGTTTTAGTACAAAAACAAATGAATTGACATGTTAATAAATACTTCAGAAATGTTTTCAATCTTAATCGCCCGATATTGTCTGCGTTGATATATCTTGTCCATTTTAAGCAAGCTACAAAAGACATGTCATTGAGGAAGGTGATGCAGAAACAGAAAAAGAAGAGCATTGTTGAATCCGAGTTTACAGAGATGGCTCCCATATTCTCTGATACATTCTGCAGCTCTTACGGAGGAACAATAGCTTGGGAGGTCATTTACAATAGGCTTGAGGATCAATGTCTCAAGATTACTATTAGAAGAGCAATAGATGACTCTACAAGACCTTTGGGGTTTCAATTCAAAGATGCTACCTGTTCTTTCCTACATAGGATAGAAGCAAGGGCTAAAATCCTCCCATATAGGGATATGATCAGGTGGGAGGTTGAAAACCTCACCATTAAACATAGGCAATTCAGGAATTCAAGAAATGAACTCATGGGATCATTCAGAGCAGAGGACATGAAGAAAATGTATCATATACCCGATCCTCAGGATATATATGATAAGACATACATGGCTAGCTTCACAAAGAAGAACCCATACCCCTTCAAGCTGATTAAAAGCTAGAGAGTATTAGACAATAAATTCAAATTTGACAAATCGAGTATGTATGCTATAGTCTCTTTGGCAAACCCTTATAACTATGAAACTGTTACGTTATGTATACTATATGGGTTGCCCAATATTTCTAAGTTTTCCATAAAATGGATTCCTCTGATTGGTGTGTGAGTTAATTCCCACATCATGAATTGGGCCAACATCCTATCTGATAAGCTAGCCACCATCATTACCGAATATCAGCAGAAGAGAGCCTCCTCTCCAGAGAACCTTCCCCCCTTCTCTTTTAGCGCCTACATTATGGATGCCATTTGTTTCTACACTACATTTACAACCATGGGTTGGAAATGGACCTTATAGGACCCCTACCCTATCCACCTCAGTCATAAGAAAATATGGGAATCCCATTATATACCCCATTTCTATAAGATATGTCATTTTGTTGTTTTTCCCCTGCATCAAATAATTTTTAACAAGGAAGCCCCCAAGTTTTCCCAAGAAGTTGCAATAGACCTTCTAGAAATATTTTATTGAAGAATGGTTCACCTACATTAGGGTTTTTGGTAGCATAGTCAGCCCACATTTCATTCCTTTGTATGTTTCTGATAAATTGTTAGCAGGGGAAATCACCCACCAGACCGTAGGAAAAGGCATAACTAAGGTCCTCAAAGAAAACAAGAAGTTATTATGGCCCTCTTTTCCTGTCAAGTGTGGTTATTTTTCTTTAGAAAATTTTAATCGTACCATTAAGGAGTCAGCAAGCATGGAAGCCATCAGGCTTCATTTCTGAAAAGGCCATTCGATCCAGACAAGGTAGCACATAAAATCACTACTGCAGTAAAGCTCAAGCCATACAACCATGAGGATAATGATTTTGAAGACTTGTTACAGTCAGTGAAGTCCTTCGAACAAGAATTCGAATGGGCTAAAGTGAACCTCAGTCCTAAAATTTTTGAAAGATTTCAGGAATACAGAAATGAAAGGCTCGCAATAATCCCATTGCACTTGTTGAAGATTCAAGATAAGCCTACACCAAGTGTGACTATTAATAGTGAAGGAACTATTTCTCACACAACATCTTAGGTGAATACTGAGAAAATAACATATATGGGGAAGGCCCAAGAGACATATAATATAGCAGAGTCCAGTAGGAAATCAGTTGAGAAACAAGTTTTGAGCCCCCCACCTAAATAAATCATTTCAAAGGTCAAAGGCAATAGTTTGGAGCGGGAGTGGGATCAATTTAATAAGAAACTTTAAGACACTCCGAAAATGACAGATACCCAAGAGATAATGGAATGTGAAACTCCTTTACATATTCAGGAGAATGAAGAGTCCACGTCTATGGACAAGCAGTCCAAACCCATGGATGTGCAGTCCAAGCCTATGGATGAGTAGGCGACAACATCCCAACAGACTGAGATTATCCCTGCTTTGCCCACATCAATGATCATCTTGAAAGTGACCAAAACCCTCCACTTGATGTGTTCTATAGCCCGCTCCACAAGGTAGTAGTAAGGAGATAGAGAAAAAGGTAAAGGGTAGAAACACCTAAGCTCCCACTTGGAAACGAGCCAATGGACATAGTTTGGAGGGACATTCCTTTCAACCCAGTTGATAACATGACTAGATTGTCACAATTCACAGGAGCATATGCAACGGCCACCATGGACAAAACCACTAAATTCTCTTCTTTGTTGAGAGAAAAGGAGGAGAGGATTTCACAACTCGAGCAACAACTCGAAATGGAGAAAGAAAGTGTGAACAAGAAATCAGTTGAGGAGCTTTCACAATTGCAATAGAGCATGGAGGTCCTAAAAATAAGCCATGAAGCCAATATATCAGCTAAAAACATGTAACTCCAAGAATTGCAGCAAGCCATGGAAAGATAGGCATGTTCCTACTACTGGAATTCATCAAAGAGGCTCTAGAACTGATTTCCCTCCTAATGAAATAGTAGGAGAATTTATTCCAAAACATGTCCCACATTACTCCTTATTTGATCACTAGCTACTAGCTAACAAATAATGAAATCGACTAGAGAACTGAGTTTACTAATCTCAACACCAGAATCTCAGAGTTCATCGAATGGCAAGAAACATAAGACAGAAGGAAGGCCAGTCTGCCTTAAATTGAGGAGGCACACAAAGACATTCTTTTCACAGATTGGGATGCGAGAATCAAGCAAGCTGATCTAGTAGTGGCAAGGGAAGCTGGGGTATTGAAGAATATAATCAAGGTAGTGAAGCACACTCTATTTTTCACCAACCTGCTAAAGGAAGGCAACCTAAAAGAAATGCCCGATTTGGGTGCTTTGCATAAAATCTGGCAGGAGAAGACAGAGACTCAAAGGGAGGAAATTACAAAATTGACCAAGACTAACTAGGAGTCATATTGGAAATACCTCATAAAATTGCAAAGCCAGATCATGACCCTTAACTGCTCACTTCATTCAACTCAACGGATGTTTCCATCTCTCACCAATGCGATTTTCACAGGACAGCTTAGGACACATTTTTGGGCACCTCCTCAACTCAAACCAATGACCGATATATGCAATTTGAAGGAAAAGATGGCAAACAGCAAATCATCATCTTAGTTTCGCTCATCAGGTCACTGTTTATTTTTAGAGTTAGTTAGCTAGTTAGGAAGAAGGTTGTTTGAAACCTCCTCAAATTTATGTATAATCTATTTTTTCACATTAGTTAGAATAGTATTTATACCCTTCTCATGCATTTAGAGAAGGGTCCAAAATTTTATCAAAAACATTTGCAAAGAATCCACTCTTGTAAGTTTGTGAATGCTTTGGTGAAATTATGGAACATGATCATTTCTTTTAGATATCACACTGCTTTCCTTTGTTGATGGACCATTGTGTTCTTTGGGAGTTAATTTGATTTAAAGAAAGGAGTTGATCCTTGTCATGAGTTAAATGAGCAAAACTTCGAACATATGGTACTATTATCTTGTATGATTGATTCTATTTTGTTTTAATCAGTGACAACACTTTACTTTCATGAATTGTATGTGAGATTTATTCTTTCTATGAAGCATTAATTGCACTACTGTATGATGCCTAGCTAAAATTGTTAATTTTCATATATATAATTCATCATAGATGCAATATATTTTATAAATTTCTTTGACTAACTATTGAGTCAAAGAAATTATCGTATACGGTATCATCTCTGTTTATGCATGATTAATCTTTATTATACATGTTAAGAAGATATCTATGTAGATCACATACCACACAGAAATACCCAGTTTTATATTAGAATAAGTTAGTTATAAGATTTGCATGATAGAATAGGTCATTTAGATTATCATTATTCTATTGCAAATGCTCATGAACCACCCACTCTCATCTTAAAACCCACACTGGGAAATTGGTCCCATTATCCCCAGTCGGAGCCACCACTTTAAATGGAAAAGGAGTTGTCTTAAGGTCTGGACTAGGTGGTTATCGCCAATGTTGGGGAAGCAGAGATCTGAGGCCCTTCAATAGGTATAAACAAGAAGAACCGTTGTAGGATCTCCTAGTTATCTAGATTTATTATGCACCATTGAACGGCGAAATTTAAATCAACCTAGTAAAGATGAATGTTGGGTTAAGGCCATGGATGAAGAACTTGATGAAATTGAGAAGAATGATACATGGGAATTGGTTCCAAGGCCTCATGATAAAAATGTTATTGGGACAAAATGAATATTCAAAAATAAGTTAAATGAAAATGGAGAGGTCATTAGGAATAAAGCTAGACTTGTTTGTAAAGGTTATGCTCAACAAGAAGGTATAGAATTTGAAGAAACATGTGCACCAGTAGCTAGACTTGAAGTCATAAGAATGTTTCTTGTATTTTCATGTTTTCAACATTTCAAAGTTTATCAAATGGATGTAAAATCTACTTTCCTTAATGGATATCTAGAAGAAGAAGTATATATTGAACAACTAGAAGGATTCATTTTGGGGAATGATGGAAACCTTATATGAAAACTCAAAAAGGTTTTATATGGACTAAAACAAGCTCCGCGGGCATGGTATTAGTGTCTTGACAAATATCTTCAACAACAAGGTTTCACAAAAGAATCCAAAGGCAACAACTTGTACACAAAAATTGAGGATGATAAACTGCTAATTATTGTTTTTATGTTGATGATATCATATTTGGAAGTAATGAATAATCTATGAGTCAAAATTTTCCTTCTGTTATGCAGCAAGAATTTGAAATGTCTTTACTTGGGGAACTAACCTATTTTCTTGGTCTACAAGTGAAAAAATAATAAGATGGCATATTTCTCTCACAAACAAAATATCTCAAGCTGATTCTGAGGAAGTATGGGATGGAAGATTGAAAACCTGCACAAGCTCCCATGATGATAGGATATAGCCTCAGTTCTAATGATGATTTTCCCACATGTTGTAGTGGCTACAACCACCCTCCAAAATTTTTCGTTAGCTTCATTTTGGAGCCTCCCTACCAATTTTTCACAACACCTTATCTTGCTTCGTCAAGTACACAAGATTCAGTGTTTTTCTTGCACAAAGGAAACCTGTCGATCACAACTTGATGCATTCCCCTCACAAGCTAATCACCTGGACTTGATCCAGCTGCAGGCTGAGTAGCTCCACCAAGAAATTGTGCAATTCTGGAGGGCAACCAGCCTTCCCTCTAAAAATTGCACAATCCTGACTGGCAGCCTACTGGGCTCTAGAATTACGCAATTCTTGCAGTCAACCCTCATAGTGAAAATTGTGCAATTTTGCCCAATAGGGCTGCTCAGTCCAGAATTTTCACAAATCTGGGCAGCAGTCATCTGTTCTGCCTATAAATTGCACAAATCTCCTGGGAAACCAGCCTAGCTCCCAGCCAGAAATGCGCATTTTCTCCGAGCAGTTGAGCAGCCTCTTGCATGTGTAGCTGAGTTGACTGGTTCCCTCAAGGACTGAGAAAAACAGACTTGCATGCATGGGCTACTTCTCCCAAGGTAGCATGCAAAGGCATCCTTTGTTTCAAGGATTTATTTTTGGCAGTTGGAGGTGACATGCAAGGAACATTTCAGAAACATCCCACCAAGTGTCTCTTTCCCTAGATTTGTGGCATGTGTGTCACAACCTCGATGTTATCAAAACTCATCAGGCGTAAGCTGCAAAGTTCATTCCTCAAATCCACCTTGTAGCTCTGACATCCCACATCACATCTACGAGCTGTGAGCACATTCAACTTAGCTGTTTTGGGGTAAGCCAACTTCCCATGTCTTGTGTTGCAATTCTGGTGCTTTTTATGGTTCTACTCGTATGAATGTTGTCTGCTTGATTTTAGTGAGCACTTGGTCTCATTTTGATACATATTAGCTTGTGTTGGCACCATTTCAGTTTTCATTGCTATCTCACTATTGTCACATGCATGCAATTGTTTTTCATGAACAGTCGTCGATTCGATGACTCTCCTCACCCACATGCATGTTGTTTTGTTTTTTGAATCTGTCATTCACTGTTTTCATGCATGATCATTCACTTATGCATACACTTAGTATCACCATGCATTCACACTCACATTCATGTTCAATTTCCTGTTAGCGACTCTGGGCAACCTCGGCCCCAACTCTGCCTTCACTGAGATAAAATTGTGCAATCTGGTGAAGGAAGGCTCTGTCTTCCTCTCCATAAATGTTATCGAGAAATCTAGTGTCCATTCAGAGCTGCTAGTCCCACTAAGACAGGTATCTATCTTAGAAACAAACAAACTAAAGTTACTTTCATTTTCCTTTATGAGAAGTAGATAGGAGAGAAGCAGAGAGTACCAACCTCAGTCTTTCGCTTGGTTCCTTGCTTGTTTCCTCTCCCCTCTGACAGATCTTTGCTGCTCCTTCCTTTCTTACCCCGCTTCAAAGAGCATCTGTAAAGTCAAAGTAGCATGATACCATCAAAGCACAAAGATCTACAATCATAAACAATATAGGACCAGATATATATTGACCACACAAATGCATATATCAACTCAAACATACAAGAATGTGGAGGAAAACTCGAACAACCTTATTGATAGAAAGAGTAGAAGAGAGAATTATAACCCATTGATCTGACCCAGCATCATCTTCCTAGCATGAAAGCCCTTATTCACCTCATGAAAAGCTTAGATCACCCAACACTATGATATTTCACCAAGAAACTAACAACACTTCCTTACAAAATACAAAATTCCAGCCTCTGGATCTCTGGGATGAGGGATCCATATATATATGTTTGTAGGGGGGTGAGTCAGCTTCTGGATTTTGATTAGTGTCATGTCTCTGATAGTTCTTGGTTCCACTTGGAGATTCATGATCTCTTACTCATCGCTAGGTGAATTCAGAGAGGCAAGTGTCATAGGAGATGTTTCTGGAAGATTCCATGATCATCCACCTTACAAACTGTCTCTGCCATTTGTCTACTCTCACCCATCATACCCTACAGAAGGGCTTTTTAGTATGCATCACACTTTTTGCATGTGGCAGGTGAGATGCATTACACCCTTAGCACTGAGCAGTCTATATGGTCCAATTTTGACTAGTTCTGAGCAGTTTTTGTTGGAAATAATACTGAGAGGGGGGGTGAATCAATATTATCAAATCAGATACTTTTCATTTTTCATACTCAGATTCATATACGCGGCTTCAGTTCAGTATATCCGCGTATATACATGACTGTGTTAAATGCAACTAGCGTACATGCAGTAATCTTATGATTCAGTTAGCTTATATTTAGTAAATGCATCAGAACATTATTAACCATATTAACATTAATCAGGTGTAGTAAAATAGTACAGATCATCACACATGAACACCATGATATAAGGTGGAAACCCAATGTGGGTGAAAACCACCTGCTGCAATTCGTCTCTTTCTTCCTTTAATAAGAAACTTCTTTTACAATGTACTGGTGCAGTCCTTTACCAGCACGCAGGCTTCAACCCGTAGAGGGAAACAACCCTCTTTTCTTCAGGGACCACGTTTCATTCATTTTTAGACTGGATCCATAAGTACAAAACAATCACTGCTACAATACATTCATCAACTTATACTTGCATCATAAATCTCTAAATCACCCAATACTGAATCACTGAAACCCTGTCATCAAAACACAGAACACAAACCAGAGCCCAGAACTCTGCAACAACCACTAGAATCAACAGCAAACTGAAACACCAAATCTCATAATGCATACACTACTTGACTATATCAAAACCGTGTGTATACATGCTTTCACCAAAGACAACCCGTGTACAGATCTAAAGATAATTACTTATACCTTCGCTGTCATATCCAACCCGAGCCAAGCATCACAAACCGATAACCAGCAATACTAGATCTTCCCATTTTGTCAGACATCCATACCTTGCTACCCCCTTTTGCCTAATGATCTTCACCTTATATAGGTTAGGCTTCTCTCAATTCCATGGTCCAAAACCATGTAGAAACAATACCATGGACCCAATACTTGGGATGGTCCACAACCATAGGTTCAAATACCAAGGACTAAATACCACAGACCAAAACATAAGTTTTCTCACATGTACGTGCTTTTCCTTGCGTGAAATTGCGTGTATACGCATACACATTTTCGGAACGTCCAACCCATGTGTATATGTTGCTTTGTCAAAATGAACCTGCGTATATCTCTTTCTTGACCTGCTGTACTAAGATCTGTCCTTTGATTAGGTTTCCATCACTTGTATCAAACCTCTGAGTGAGTTTCCATCAAGGACAACACCTATATCATAATGCTAACAATCTCCCCCTTTGGACTTGATGGCAACCACCACACCAAGTCACTCTCCCCCTTTGACATCAAGGGCAAAGGGCGGACCAAGATATTCTCTTCCTTAGTATACCTTCTGCTGTCCATACTCCCCCTGAGTACATGCTGAAGTTTCTGATTGAGCTCCCCTTTGTATATGCCAAGTTGTATAAATCCATCCATGCTCCCCCTGAGCAGATGCAAGATCTAAGACCAGGAATTCATTCAAGACCATGACTATCATTCATCATATATGATCTGCACCATAAGCATCAACGTCCAAACCTGAAATACCATTCCTTTGATCAAATAGCAAGATGTATCATTTAGCTTCATAAACTTTATCAACAACTTCTAAACATAATGCCAACAATGCATTATTTGAAGTATATGCTCCCCCTGATCCCGTGCCAACCATTTCATATCATGACCGAACCATTTCCTGGGTTTGTTCTGCTGCCCTTTCTTCTAATCTCCATATATGCGAATTTGCAGCCTGTAACTCGCATATATATGCAACTTATCTTCATTATATCAGCGTATGCAAGATGGAATACTGAATTTCTTCACTTTCAGTTTCCCCTGTGTTTGTTATGTCAGCTAACTGAGTTATGTCACACCTTTCTGTCTCTAATTCTGTCTGTGATGATGTATGGTCCTCTTGTTTTTAATTTTGAAATTTGCTCCTGCATTCCCTTGCTTTATGTCCAAGTTTGTTGCATGTATAACATCTTACATATCTCATGTTCCTTCTATTGCAATCAATCGCTTTTTGTCCATAGGCATTGCAGGCAAAGCAATATCCTATGAAATACCTGGGATGTGATGATCTTTTGTGATGGTCTTGAACCATTCTACTTCTACATCTGGCTACAACATGTCCAATATTATGACATACATAACATTCAACATTATTCAGTGGAGTAAAAGATTTCCTTTGAAGAATTTCTTTCCTTGGTTGTTGATGGGGTTTTCTTCTCATCTCTTCATTGTGCATTTCAGATTTCTCATTAGAGTTTCTTGCTCACCTTGTGAGCTAGATTCACCTTCAACAGATTCATAAAAGCCAAGACCAGTTTTGATACTAGGGGATCTTTGACTACCAAGAATGTCATCCAAAATCTTAGTACTATCTTGAAATCGCAACAATTTATCCTTTTCTTCTAATTTACCTTTTAAGATATTTACCTCAACCTGATGTTGTTCTTCCTTTCCCAGATACTGTTTCCTTAGGTCTTCGTCAGCTTTTCTTCCTTCTTCCACTTGTTTCTTTAATTTGATCACTTCATGTTCTTGTTCTTCAAGAGCTTCTTTGTTCTGCTCCTTTGATTTTTCAAGATCTTCTTTTAGAGAGAGGATCTTTGATTCAAGTCTCTGAATTGTTATGCTCTAATCTTTTACTATATCCTACAATTTCTCCCTTACCCTAGTTACTATCTCCAATTGTTCATTTAATTTGGTAACTTCTTCAGTTTCTGCATTCTTCTTTTCGTATGCCATGAGACTTCTAATGTCTTCACTACCATTGAATGAGTCATTACTTTTAACATGGGTATAATAGCTTCTATTACCTTCTTCAGACATCTTTCCTTTGTTATGGGGGCATCTAGCAGTGTAGTGACTGACTCTACCACATGAAAAGCATTTCAAAGGTAGCTTACCTTCGAACCATCCAGTTCCCCGTTCAAGATTCTTGACAAAATTTACCTCATATTCTTCCTTTGACATGTATCCTGATGCTTTGAATGTGGCTTCTGATGGTCCCTCTTTTCGCATCTCAAAAGCAGTTAAGATTTCGTGAAGCTGTGACATGGTGATTTTCTGCAGATTCTTCTTTTATTCTATGGTAGACACTTTGGAATCAAATTTTGCAGATAGGGATCTCAAAAACTTTTCAACTAAGACAACTTCCTTAAATTCTTCACCCAAATTCCTCATACAATTTACAATCTCATCCATATGCAGGAAGTAATTAGCTATGCTTTCATTACTATGCATCTTAAGGTTTTCATACCGGATTCTGAGAGTTTGAAGCTTTGCTCTTTTTACCTGTTCATCTCCTTCGTAGCTTAGAATGATTTTGTCCCATATTTCCTTAGCTGATTTGAAATGCATGACCTTCATAAATTCTAATTGTGTCAAACTTCCCAATAAGACAGTAACAGCTTTAGCATTGAGCTCATATTGCTTTCTCTCTGTTGCATCTGTAGGAATTGTTGATGGGAATTTGTATCCACCTTCTACGATTCCCCAAACTTTTGCTCCAAGCGATTGTAGATATGCTACAATTCTTATCTTCCAGTGGGTAAAGTTGTTCCCGTCAAAGATTGGTGGCCTGATGTGTGCCTCTCTTTCTGGATTAGCCATTCTGATGGATCTTTTCCTTCAAGCGATCAAGCTTCTTCAAAAGAACCTGCTCTGATACCAATTGTTGGAAATAATACTGAGAGGGGGGGGTGAATCAGTATTATCAAATCAAATACTTTTCATTTTTCATACTCAGATTCATATACACGGCTTCAGTTCAGTATATCTGCGTATATACACGACTGTGTTAAATGCAACTAGCGTACATGCAGTAATCTTATGATTCAATTAGCTTATCTTCAGTAAATGCATCAGAACATATTAACCATATTAACAGTAATCAGGTGCAGTAAAATAGTACAGATCATCACACATAAGAAGCACACATGAACATGATATAAGGTGGAAACCCAATGTGGGTGAAAACCACCTGCTGCAATTCGTCTCTTTCTTCCTTTAATAAGAAACTTCTTTTACAATGTACTGGTGCAGTCCTTTACCAGCATGCAGGCTTCAACCTGCAGAGGGGAACAACCCTCTTTTCTTCAGGGACCACGTTTCATTCATTTTTAGATTGGATCCATAAGTACAAAACAATCACTGCTGCAATATAATCATCAACTTATACTTGCATCATAAATCTCTAAATCACCCAATACTGAATCACTGAAACCCTTTCATCAAAGCATAGAACACAAACCAGAGCCCAGAACTCTGCAACAACCACTAGAATCAACAGCAACCTGAAACACCAAATCTCATAATGCATACACTACTTGACTATATCAAAACTGCGTGTATACACGCTTTCACCAGAGACAACCCGCGTACAGATATAAAGATAATTACTTATACCTTCACTGTCATATCCAACCTGAGCCAAGCATCACAAACCAATAACCAGCAATACTAGATCTTCCCACTTCGTCAGACATCCATACCTTGCTACCCACTTTTTCCTAATGATCTTCTCCTTATATAGGTTAGAATTCTCCTAATACCATGGTCTAAAACCATGTAGAAACAATACCATGGACCCAATGCTTGGGATGGTCCACAACCATAGGTTCAAATACCAAGGACTAAATACCACGGACCAAAACATAAGTTTTCTCACATGTACGCGCTTTTCCTTGTGTGAAAGCGTGTGTATACGCATACGTGTTTTCAAAACGTCCAAACCGCGTGTATAAGCTGCTTTGTCACAATGAACTTGCGTATATCTCTTTCTTGACCTGTTGTACTAAGATTTGTCCTCTGATTAAGTTTCCATCACTTGTATCAAACCTCTGAGTGAGTTGCCATCAAGGACAACACCTGTATCATAATGCCAACAATTTTCCATGGAGAACTTTTGGGAGATGATGTAATTAGCTGACCTTGTTCCTTTAGGGTGTGAAAAAACACTTTTAGGGACTCAGAAGCCCTTGGTTTATGGACATATATGATTTGGGTTGCAGTGCCCAAATATGTCTATAACAGTTGCCCCCTAAAGCAT
>APFE030194625.1:199245-219931 GCA_000404065.3 Pinus taeda | reverse complement strand
AACATCATCCTCCTAGCATGAAAGCCCTTCTTCACCTCATGAAAAGCTTAGATCACCCAACACTATGATATTCCACCAAGAAACTAACAACACTTCCTTACAAGATACAAAATTTCAGCCTCTAGATCTCTCGGATGAGGGATCCATATATAGATGTTTGTAGGGGTGTGAGTCAGATTCTAGGATTTTGATTAGTGTCCTCTCTATGATATTTCTTGGTTCCACTTGTAGATTCATGATCTCTTACTCATCCTTGGGCAAATTCAGAGAGGCAAGTGTCAGAGGAGAAGTTTATGGAAGATTCCATGATCATCCACCTTACAAATTGTCTCTACCATTTGTCTACTCTCGCCCATCGCACCCTATAAAAGGGCTTCTCACTATGCATCACACTTTTTGCATGTGGCAAGTGAGATGCATTGCACCCTTAGCACTGAGCAATTTGTATGGTCCAGTTTTGACCAGTTCTAAGCAATTTTCCATGGAGAACTTCTGGGAGATGAAGTAATTATCTGACCTTGTTCCTTTAGGGTGTGAAACAACACTTTTAGGGACTCAGAAGCCCTTGGTTTATGGACATATATGATTGGGTTTGCAGTGCCCAAATATGTCTATAACAATAAATGCACCAGTAACTATCCTCCAGGATTGTTTTGTACATTTCTAAGGGACAATGACTATTGATGCACAAAATTGCGCAATGTAGTCACTGAGCCTATAGCCATTTCCAGTTGAGATTATGCATTGCATAATTCCAGAAGTCAGTAGCTAGACTGGACTGTGCATTGCATAGTTCCAGCATTCAGTCAATCTCCCAGCAGCCCAAACTATTCTTTGAGTAATCTTGGCAGTCAGTCTCTTGACCTCCCAACCTGCGCAACCTTCATGATCAGTCACACACATATGTTGCAAGTCAGTTCTCAAGTTCATTTTGGTTTTTGACTGATAGATTTCTTGCCACGAGTGTTTCCATGTCTCCAAGTATTGAAGGTGTTCATCAACCTCTTAGCAAGGTACAATGGTTTCCGGGAGAGCAAAGACGAAGACACCATTCAAAGAACACTTGGGGATGTAGTTGATTATGTGTATATGACCTTCCCTACCCACAAAGACATCAAGTTGTTCATATAAAAGGACATCAATATATAACAGCAACAACATTATGAACAAGAGCTGAAGGCAGCATACCAAATAAAACTAATGCAACAGGAAGGTTGTTGACAACATAGAAGCGGAACAAAGTTGCAAGATCAAGAAGATCCACTGATGATAAAAGAAACTTTGGAGAATCAGGCTATGAGGTAACAGCACGACATGAAGGTCACGTGAAGACAAAGAATGGAACAAAGAAGTATTTGCATGTGGTAAAGCAAAAACTCAAGGAAGAACATGAAGCTGCACAGACATACAAATGAGCTGCAACAGTAACAACAATAGCAGGGGGCGCAACATGCACTCATGGATGAAACTACACCTGTACAAGTTATAGATCTATCCCAACAACTAGCATGGAGTAGACATTGTGAGCAGTGTTGTTGATCACATGCAATGGATTCAGTAACATGCATGTCATTGTGTGCATGCATGCAATCCAACCCATTCAACACACTCACCAAGGCAAAGACAAGAAGCAAACCCGACTCGAGCTGAACATGTAGTTGACAGTTGATGCGCATGACCACCAGCACACACTATAATATCATCACAAACATTATGCATCAGTGTGTTTTTGGTTCATCTGCACCCAAAGACCATGCGCATGCTAGCAGATGAGTCAGATGGAGGAACCATATCAATGCACCCGGATGCAACGAAGGCAAGAGTTCGCTTCAACAAGAGCTCATGATGGAGTGCATGCACACCATCACAGATGACCAAGCTTGGCATCATATCACCACCTTCACCATCACAAGCATGTCAAATAGTTGGTCTCATCACAATGTACCGAGTGTCAGTGATGTCCTACTTGTCTTGCACAAGCCATGTTGACTCACATGAGTACATGTGCATTGTAATATATGTCTTGTCAAGTGTAAGTGAAGTGTAAATAGTTGGATGTAATAGTCATAGAGTAGATGAAGAGTCATGAGGGTAGTTGAACTGTCACAAAGGGGAATGTCAAGGGTCAACCCACCCTTTCCTAAAAATAGTCCCTCATAACTCATTGTATATGCTTTTGGTTAGCCAAGCTTCTGATATGACTGTCTTGGAGAGAGCTTAGATAGTATTGTAATGTGCCTTGGCTTCTCCACTGCATGAAGCTAGTACATCTCTTTGGAGGAGCAGGTAGATGTGGCTGTAACGTTCCACTATTGGAGCTAGTGGTTGGACATGGATGTATTGTATGACTGGAACTTACACTTCTTTATATAATAAGAGATAGCATGTTTCATGCATATGTTGTATTGTATTCCAACTATTTTGTTTACTCTAAATGGCATATTTATTTGCTTTCTTACTCATGCATGTATGGACTATTTTGTATGAGTACGTATGAACCTTTATGAAATGTGTTGTTGGTTTAACCATCACTTTGGATTTCCAGCTAACTTGCTTTCCAGCTTGTGATGTATCTTCGCTTGTGTGTTCCCTTACCATCTGGGTACTATTATAGGTTTCCAAGGGGTACACTCATCTCAACCCCCATGTGTTAGATCCTATCATGCACCTTCCTTGACTCACTGTAGTTGTCACACCCTTGCTACCAACAGAGTCATCTTACTTGCATTTCTGTGAAATTGTGGCCAAGGCATTACCATACAACCCACTACTGAGATTCCTACACCAAATGGTCTAAGGTCTAATTGGGACTTCTTACCAGGGAGATCCCCTTACATGTTGGTGGGTCCAAAACCATCAACACCGTGGTAAATTACCAACTAGAGTACATGTCTATGATTAGAAGTCTACTTTAACTCACAGGTGCCAGACCAGATATCATGCATCCAGTTGGGATTGTTGGATATTTCCAAGCCAATCCAAAGGAATCACATCTTCAGGCAGTAAAGAGAATAGTCAAATATCTCCAAGGAACCTAATACTTTGGTCTATGGTATCCTAAATATGCATATCTTACCCTTCATGCATACACAAATGTAGATTAGGCTAGAAATGTTTATGACCGGAATATCACTAGTGGGGTGCATTTTACACGGGACCTCGATTGGTATCTTGGTTCAATAAGAAACAAATTTCCATTGCCTTATCTACAACAAAAACACAATATATGGCTGCTACATCTTGTTGCACACAACTTCTCTCGATGATTCAAACATTACAAGATATACAAATCAAATGTTCTCCACCCATCTCCATCCAATGTGATAATACAAGAGTTATCAGTATTTCGAAAAATCATGTTATGCACTCCAAGACCAAGCATATTCCAATTAAGTATCACTTTCTACGAGAATAATCGCTTGAGGAAAAGGTTAAATTGGAGTATGTTCCCTCCAAAGAACAAGTTTCTGATATATTTACTAAACCTCTTCCCACGGAAGCATTTGAATATCTCAAATAGAAAGTTCGGGGAGTTGTCTTAGCCTCATTTTTCTATTAATCTAGTCTGCTTAGTCTATAGGTGAAAATTCAAAAGGTTTCTTTCTGTACGTAGATTTCATGAAGTATAATCGTGTATATATGCGAGTTTATTTGCAGAAAGTTGCATATGTTTTTCTCTGATAGAAAAATAGTGAGGAAAACTCAAGATCAACCTCTGACATGCTACTAAAAACTATGATTTGATTTTTCTTGGTCTGGTGTTGATGGGTACAGTTTGCTAATATGGTATTGAGTTATGTTTTTCTCATTGATATTTATATGATTGATGAATATGATTTAATGAATGAGTTCTTAACAATGAATAGGTAGCATAAGTTAAAGGGGACTATTAGTCTTGTAGAGTATAATGCATCATTGGCATTATGGTTGCTAAATTATGATACTATTAAGATATGGTTACAATGATCTCACTGTTCTATTTGAATTAAGTTGGTGTTTTCTTCAGTTGATCTACAAGTTTTGATGTATTAAAGCAGGTGGATCTAGTGTGAAAATTTATGAAACATGATCCACGGACGTTGCTGAGGGTTGGAGCCTTTAGCGAGGAAGTTGAGTCTTCCTGCCAGTAGAAGTTTGTAATCAGATCAAAGGGTTGGATCTCCCTTCTAGTAGCAGTTGGAGAACGAGTGAAGGTTGTAGCCTTCAATAGGTGGGTGCCTATGTACTGGCATGAACCTTAACCAATAAAAGAATGTAAGAATTTTTTGATATTAATAAGTTTGAAGACTATGACTACAACAATGGCGGTTTTATCGCACATTGGGTTTCCACCTTAAATCCCAGTGTTCATGTGTGTCACTTATGAGTGATAATTTATTTTTTTCCTACTATACCTGATTAATTCTTATCAAATTCTTAATAAATCTCTTACATTGTGGTTTAAGTTTAATAGAGAAAGAATTAGTTGTTTTAAAAGTTTACTAAGCATATGCTAGTTTCTTTTACAACAATCACATACATACACGAGTTGGGTTTAGTAAATTCGTGTACATATTTCAGAAAAGAAAATTATTATTGTGTGTTTTTAAAATACTGATTCACCCCCCTCTTAGTATTTTTCCCAACAACAACAGTAGGAACACAAACCTCAACATTAACAATGCAGGAAGAAAAGGAGAAAGTTGTGTTGAAGAAGGAGCTAGAGTAGGTGGGTAAGTAAAGAGATGATGTATGCTAACTACAATAGCAGTTGGAAAAATCCATTGAATATAATTTTAGCACATTCCCAAATGTGAAGGCTAGTGGGAAGGAACCACTGAAGCTCTCCCTCACGATCAAAGAATCAAATAATACACTGGAAAAGATAAAACTTGAGTATGAAGTGCAAATATTAGAGCTGCAAATAAGGTTATAGCCAGCCATGCTACTAGAAGTGCTGGAGCAGAGGTAGAAAGACTTAAAATTAGAATGAAAAAGCATCTCCAACACAATGGCAGACTGCGGGAAATTATTGGATGAAACGATTTAAATTTGGACTTGACTATATGAGGATCCAAACGTCCAGAAGATCAAGGAGGAATTACATATGAAGTAGAAGCAACACAATGAGATCTTGGCAAATGTGAAGACCCTACCACTCTTGCATAAGCTCACCAATATTATTGAAGGAAAGAACCTCCAAAATAAGATAGATGATCTTCGTAGGAAGGAGCAGATTTTTCAAGTGAGGACTCAACCATGGCAGGATGATGCCCTCAAAATTTCTCAGATAGTAGATGAAAGGCTCAAAGAGTTGAAGAAAGGGGGGGCAAAAATACTACAAATGGATGTTCACCCAACCATAGAGGCATTATTGAAGGAGGTGCAACGAGAGGAGAAACAAATGAAAAAAATAGTCTAGTAGTATAATGCAGTGTACAATGGAATTGCAGTGAAAATCAAGGGAACTGTAGCTGAGTGACTCAGGAGGAGTCATGGGTGAGCATTGGGGGCATGTTGGGTGCAACCCAACTTGGTCCAATCTTTGGTCAAAGACTCCTCATTTTGAGGAGTGGAGCACATGGAGCTGTCAAATTTCTATTTATTGCACAATGTTTAGGGGCTTTGGGGTGGGTCAAAGCCCCTAATTTTTTAATGTGTATCAGATATTAGTCCATTGTTTTTTCAGATCCATGGTATGTGGACCATGGTCATGTAGTAAGGAAAGCTATATAAATAAGATGTAATACTTTGTCGATAACTAAGAATAGATAGAATTCATAATTGATCATATTTTCTGTCTTGGATCTATGCTTTGGGGAAGGCTCCGCAACTAAGTGAGCAAAGGCCTTGAAGAGTCTCTAGCCGAGTGTGTAGACCACCTGCAGCTAGGTGTGAAGGTCAAAGAAGTGTATGTATTAAATATCTTTGTTAATAAAGAAGAATATTTGACGAAGTATTGATCATCTTTATGTTTTCATTATCCGTTGTTATATATATCGTCATGCATGATTTTTACTGAATTATGTGAAATGATACATGTTATACTGTTCTCTATTATGTTTATGCATTAAGTACCAATATGTGAATTTAATCATCAGCAAAAACTTATTCATGTATGCGAAGTTCTAGATAGATATAAGACATAAGTAAACACACAGGCAACATAATGCAGATATCCCTTCGGCTGTAGAAACCTAGTTATGCAACCTCCCATAACTGCGTCGGCTGAGACTGTGATATGTTTGTAGGTCATTGTCAAAAGGGCCAGTGGATGAGGGTTTTGTTGGTGTGTAGTACACTCTGAACCTAGATCAAGCCCCCTTAAACCAACACCATGTAATCGCATTGAAATTAGATTAATTTTAAGGCCTAGTTTACGTAATTTTATTTATGTGCATGGTGATTTAATACCTTGATGGCTTGATGCATAGATCCATTGACTTTATTTGATTAATTAACATTACATGGAGACCACATGGTTTTTCATTTTTTGCAGTGGAAGTGAGGATGAGATGAGTTTGTGGAATCATAACCCACAGGTGCCAAAAAATATTGAGAAAGACAAACCCCATAAATTGTTTGCATCAACTTTGAAGCCAAGGCTTCACCTATTGCTCCTCCTAAGGTATTCATAATCAACTTTTCGTGTGGAAACTTCATGGCATAGTGCCCGAATTCATGACAATTGAACCATTTCATTTTGTACAAATATTTCTTCTTGCCTCCTTGTTTGGATTTTGGTTTGGTTTGAGATTTCTTCCTTTTCCTCTTCTTTAGCTTACCAACCAATGAAATTTTTTCTTCATCTTCGCCCTTAGATGAAATCCCATCTCTGGTATTCCACCTTATTTCTTCATGTACCAAATTAGACCATAAGAGTTCCCAATTTAGTAGTTTTTCCCTCCCATTCACTGAATCTTGCTAGCTATGCCACCTCTTGGGAAGGCGTAGAAGAGCTAGGCATACCTGTTCATCATCTAAAATAGTAACATTAACTCCTGCAAGCTCATCATGAACTTGTGTGAACCCGCTCAAATACTTCTGAATAGTGTCACTCTTCTGCATCTTGATATTTCAAAGTTTATCCTTGAGCACCAATTTCTAATGGTTGTTTCTATTATAGAACATATCTGTCAGTGCATGCCACATTGCATAAAGAGTTTCTTTCCCATGGAGATTTGTAGCAATGTGGTATTGCACTCCCTCCAATGTTAGCCTCCTGACCTCAGGCTACATCTTTCTTCCATTGGGCTAAGTTCTATGCATCAGATGCCTATGGTTTTGCAGAATTTGTCTTGATGTATTCTAGCAATCTGTTGTCATCCAACAACATCTCCATGCGATCCTTCCATGCAATGAAATTAGAATTTTTTTCCAAGGCATACTCTAGTCTCAGCCTAGGAAAGGTCATATTCCAAACTCTAAAGAGATCCTGCTACATTGAACTGAAAATTTGAATCTCCTCTGAAACAACTTCAAAATTCTTGTTCTAATGTGAATCTTGCTCTGATACCATGTAGAAGTTATGGTGTATATTTGCAACTTGTCATGAATTTTTAGTCAAAATCACAAGACACAAACCTACTATATTTTTCTATGGATTTCAATTCACAATTTGCAACATCAATCATAAACATGGAATGAGAAATAACACACATGCACACAATATTTTTCTAGGGGAAAGCAATCTGCTAAAAATCCTTATGCATGCTTGCATTAATCTAATGAATAGTGATGTATTACAATTTCCTTGCTCAACTGAGCTCAACCTGCAAGTGAATAACCTATATCTCTACTCACTGAGAAGCTCTAACCTAGACTTAGTTAATTCCTACCTCTTCTTGATCCCCTATTTCTTTGCACAATTCCTTGAGAAATTAAGCCCCAATTATTTAGGAAATTCCTCAAATTGATTGCACATTTCCCAAGGTTGATCATCTGACCACATGCAACACTTGTAAGCTCAAGACTAGTCTACAAATGGTGTTAAAACGCCTTGGAATCTCCACCACAACTAGGGAAATTGAATTATCTGCATGCACTAGCTATTTTGGGTTGATTAATCAGTTAACTAGATGATCACTAAGTTACATTGAAGTCTCACTGCACAAATGACCTTTGACTAGTTCCTCCAACAATTGGAACTAGTTTAACTGAAAACATATTGAAATAACTAGCCTTTATTTCTACAAATTAGAAATCACACATTCTTAATTAAATTCCAAGCTCTATAAATTTAATTTATTGAGTAAAGTAGGTGACACAAGGCATGTCACATAAGTTCACTACATCCAAGTTATCTACTGACGTGGAAATTTGAATTTTCTCGATTTAATCGAGGCAAAATCAAATTTAGAATTTCTTGTTGCATTTTTCAACAAACTCATTGTCAACCTTGACATAAATGTAGTTAGTTATTTTGAAAAGCCTTTTATTATAACATCTGTATCCCTTACTTTTGTTGGAGTATCCTAAAAATATTCCTTCATCCACCATTGCATCAACTTGCCTAGTTTCTCATCGTTATTTTTTATGTGCATTTTATACCAAAGGATTTGAAGTACTTTATTCTAGTTAGTATTTCAATACAAAGCTTGTATGGATTTTTATCATTGTTTAGTCTAAGATGAGCCTTATTTACAATATGTATTGTTGTATGAATAACTTCAACTCAAAAGTTTTTGGTATATTTCTTTCATCCATCATTACCCTTTCCAATTGTTGCACTGGTCTATTTTATCTTTCAACCACACCATTTTGTTGTGGGGTGTTAGTGATGGTAACTTGTCTCATTATATGATCAGAATATGGATTAGGGGCAAAACTTAGCTCAAAAATCAGAGTGCTTGGAATCATTTGAAACCTAAATGATTGCATCCATCTCGGTGATACAATCCCAACGGAACTCATTTCACTCGAAATCGAGTTTGTATGAGGAAGATATTGTGTGCTGTATGCTTTGCCAAACAAAAGAATTTTTGAAAAAAAAAGGTATAGTCGCAGCACAGTCAGCAATCTATATTATTGATGTGGTAGGTGATTGGGAAGGGTCAAAGGGTGGTCAACTACCTATCAGGTTTCACCGAGAGGCACATTTCTATTGGTCTGTAGGTCTACTGACATGGCTTGTTTTCATTAGATGAAGGATGGACCAATGAGGAGGGGAAAAGTGGAAAGCCCGAAGGTTGCCACGTGTCCCTCCCCAAAGGTCGGGTTAATTGGCGCGCTTCAAATAAATTTTATGGTAGTTTAGTGGAGTTGAATCCGTGACCTACACTATATAATGCCCACAACATACATTCACACCAGCACATTGGATCTTAACCTATAATGGTTTCACGTTATATTTCTTATGTAACATGTTGTGGTTTTGGTGGAGGAGGGAGCCAACCCATGGACTAGCCCCCTACCATGTGACAACTATCATGAAGACTGGTGGCTAGTGCTACCGTCACCGTGGGTTAACCCAATGGATAAATTCCCATTTGAACACTACTGTGAAGCCCGACATATAACAGTTTACGATTAGCCATAAAACCCGCCAGATTAACTATGGCATTACCGCTCACATGTGACCTCCTCCACGAAAACCGCCAGCTAGTAGTTAGTATAACTGGCGACCAAATAAACCATAACCATTAATGGTTATTGTATAATGTGGCCACTATAGCATTAACGACAAATGTTTTACCATAAATGCATTGTATTAGCACTAATCACAATTATTGCTTAATTAAACATGTTTAACATTGAACTAAATTACGCTTACATTTAATTAACTGTAGTTTTGTTTGGCGAAGAACTTTTTGGGTCCAATAAATTCGAAGATTCCTCCATCTTTGGCATGACTAAATAGAGTTCTCTAGTTTTAGAGGAGTTTTACTAGGAGAAACTATTTTTTCCATAACTTGGACAAAATTTGACCAAATTGGGATAGAAAAATGTGTTCCTAGATGATTTTGATGTTCTGAGCACATTGAAGCAGGTTTTAGGATCAGTAGAGAATTGTAAACATCACGTTTTCCATTTTGATCTAATATAGAGGCCCAATCCATGGAAGCTAGTCCAAGGAGATGTATCCTAGGAGGGGTGAACTCCTTTATCGAAACATTGTTTTAAGTGTTCATTTTGATGGTTTGTTGTACATTTGTTTGCTGTTGTTCAACACTTGATTTTCATGTTATTTTTCTCATGAATTTAACATAAAACTTGATAAATTTACCTGTTTTAATTCACAAACACCATAAGGAAACTTATGCACATGGAGGAAAAGATAATCATTTGTTTTTAATTTTGAAGTTGAAATTAGCACAACAAAAGTAACATTCAACAACAAATAAAGTTGGTATTAGAGAAAAGTTTATTTGCTTGATTTCTTGAGTTTTATGCAAGTATGGTTTTAACAGTTGCATATTTGTAAATCATTTTGATGCATTACAAGTGTGATGGAAGCTTCAACAAGTGTTGTTTCTAATTTATCTTCCTTAGCAAGACTCTTTGATGAAGAGATGTTACAAGATCTTATCATCATGAGAGATATGGTGCAAGAGTTGTATGAAGATATGAAGGAGAACACTATACTTCAAGAGCAGTTGATGGCCATGAAGGAGGAAAAGCAAGAGCCTTTTGAAAAGATGCATGAGATGGAGATTAAACTCCATGATTCCAAGGAAAACCTAGCCAAGTATGTGCATGAAAATTAGGTACAAAATTAAAGTTTATCTTCAATTTCCTCTCTAAATGAATATTTTCGTGCTTTTGAAAGGCACACTAGAGGAATAGGGTCCAAATTATTGATGCAGATGGCCTATAAAGGTAAAGGATTATGCAAACATGCACAAGGCATGATTGAGGCAATTGTTGTTCAGGAAAGGCCTAGGTATTTGGGTCTTGGTTATGGAAAACATGATGGAGAATGATCCAAATCCAAGGAGGGATATGAAGGTGTTTCAAGAAGGAATTTCATTAGATGTTCATTATCCCAAGCTAGTGAAGTTTGTGTTCATGAGGAATGCAAAGGTTTTATACCCACTTTTCAAGATATGCTCATAAGCATGCAACTAGTGGAAATGACAAACAAGAGGATGATGAAAGCTCTAAGGTCATTGGAACCATTGTTGGTATTCCTAATATAGCCACTACCTCATCAAATTAACCTCCTCAAGAAGGTGACAAAGGTGAAGGTGCAAGGTAAAAATATGCCTTTAATCAAGTTTCTTTTTATTATGATAAACATGGTAAATCTTCACATAAGATTTGGAGAAAATTTAGATGTTAGTTTTGTGGCTTGAATAACCATATTGTTTCAAGGTGTTGGAAGAGGATATCCATACACAAGAAACTTTCAAAACAAAATAGATAGAAACCCAAAGGTCCATTGGATAATGGAAACCATGTTGAAAAGAAGATGCAATTATTTTTAACTCATTTCCATAAGCAGGGTCATCTTGTAGACAAGTGTTGGAATTTCCATCCAACAAGTCATCCATGACATTTGAAGAAGTTGGAGAGAGATTTTGGAAAGAATGGGAAAGAGGATTCCATGATTCATGTGGGCCAGGATGATACACATGATGAAGTGTAGCTGAAATAAGATCCATTGAAATGGTTTGGAAAAATATGGTCAGGTTTCTTAACCAAATAAGGCCTTGCATTTCATTTGATAATTGATGCAAATAAGCCAAGAATTTCATTTCCTTATTGATGCATTTACTTGTTATTTGGATGCATTTCTTTTGTCCTAAAAGGATGTTGCATATTGCATGAAGAAATATGTTGTAAAAGTAGAGTTATGTTGATTCACTTTAGATGCATCAAAGATGGAAATGTGTAACTACAAATTTGCATTCATGATTGCATTCTTGAACATGCATGTTTAGGCTAGGAAGGTGTTTGAAAGTGGAGTATGTTGACTCACTTTATTGCAGAAAATTTGGTCATTTGAGCTCTTTAAGTACTTGTACATACCAATGGGATTCTTGTACTTGTGATTGTACTCGTGAGAGATTTGACAATTGTTATACATGCATGAGAGTTTGTGTGTGTGAATAGTGGAATTTTTAATAGTTTCATTGTGCATGAACATGAATGAGTGATTGACTTGTGTTGGTTGATTTCTTTGTTAACATGTATTTTGTCAACTTGAGAATGTTGATCATTTGCACATGCATGAGTGTCATCTTGTGTGGCCGATTAGTTGTTACATGTATGTTATATTGACTTGTAAGAGTTGATTTTGTCTCCAAATATGAAAGGGAGATGTGACGAATTGTGTCATGAGAACGTGGAATTCTTGTTGTAAATCGTCAAGTTGTTGTACATGTTTTTGCTTGATTTGAAAGTCAGTTGTTTGAAGAAGCATGTTTTGTTGACTTGTGTATAGTCCATAATTTATACACCAAGATGTAAGAGTACCTAGCAATGTTCACATGATGTGCCATTTGTTTCTTTGAAGAAGCAAAAGGAAGAGGTCATCAAGTTATATTCTTGCATGAGTGTTTTTCAAACAACATTAACTTTTAAAAACAAGATGAGTGTGTTTCTTGTGACATGATGTCGTAGGAAGTTGGAAGGTCCATGCTTTCGCAAGAGGCTCATGATTAGCCTTTATTCTCAAATCGTGACATGAGAAGCATGTTAATACTAGAGGATGATGGAATTAAGAAGTGACAGTGGACAAAAATGCCAAAATAATTTGTAGCCCTTGTAAAATATCAAGTGGTCTATAATGAGATTTGATATGTTGACACAAAGAAGCGAAAGAGATGGTGAATGCATTCTTCCAGATGTGGAATTTGGAACCACGGAGGTAAAAGAATAGTCATTTCTTTTCTTGTTATGATTGTTATTGGAACTCATTGTTGTATTTCACTCAGATGGGATTAACTTGGAAAAGTGGTTTCCAAGGAGAAGCTTGCAATGAATGCATGTGTTGCAAAGGAGGAACATGATTCTTAGTGGGAAGGCCATTAGTCAACTTTCCAAGCACCGAGGGATTAGTTTAGTACAACAGGATGTTTAATCAGCAAGCAACCATCAAGTGTTGGATTGGGTCAGCAACAATAGGAGAAAATTGGTTGAAGTACCAAGCCATTTGCAAGGCAAGGCATGTCAGTGAACCCAAGTGGTTTTCATGGAGATTTTTCCAAGTAGAATCAATTGATAGAGCTTGGGAACGAGAAGATTATTTAGCTCTCATTATATAACCAACTTTTATGGATCCAAAAGTCTGTCGGTGGGAAGTAGTGATTGGAATCTGGACTAGGGGCAAAAATTAGCTCAAAAATAAAAGTGATTGGAATCATTCTAAACCTAAATGACCATGTCCATCTTGGTGATACAATCCCAACGCAAATTGTTTCACTTGAAACCAAGTTCATATTAGGATGATATCACATTCTATCCACTTTACCAAACAAAAGAATTAAAAAAAAAGGTACGATCACTGTAGAGTCAGTAGTCCATACTATTGGTGTGGTAGGTGACTGGGAGGGGTCAAAGGGTTGTTAAATTCCTATCAGGTTTCACCAACTGGGGCATTTCTATTGGTCCATAGGTGTGGTGACGTGGCTTCTTTTCATTGGATGAATGATGGACCAATGAGGAGGGGACAAGTGCCAAGCCCAGAGGCTGCCATGTTTCCCTCCCCAAAGGTAGGGTTTATTGGTGTGCTTCAACCAAATTTTATTATAGGTCAGTAGAGTCGAACCTGTGACCTGCACTATATGATGCCCACGACCGTTACACCTGCACATTGGATCTTAACCTTAATGGTTTCACGTTATATTTTTTATGTAACAAGTTGTGGTTTGGGGGAAGGATGGAGTGAACCTGTGAGATATCCCCCTCCCATGTGACCGCTATCATGAAGACTGATAGCCATCACTATCACCCTCAGTTAACATGATGGATAAATTTCCATGTGAACACTACTGTGAAGCCCAACGGATAACGGTGTACGATTAGCTAAGAAAACCACTAGATTAACTGTGGCATTACCACTCACATGTGACCTCCTCTACGAAAATTGCTAGCCAACAGTTAGTATAACCGATGGCCAACTAAACCATAACCATTAACGATTATTGCAACATGTGACCACTACAACATTAACAACAAACAATTTACCATAAATGCATGTATTAGCGCTAATCACAGTTAGTGCTTAATTAAACATGTTTAACATTTAATTAAACTATGCTTACATTTAATAAACTACAATTTAGTTTGGTGAAGAACTTAGCGGGTCCAGTAAATTCAGAGATTCCTCCATCTTTGGTGGGACTAACTAGAGTTCTCCAGTTTTAGAGAAGTTTTACTAGGAGAAACTGTTTTTGCCATAACTTTGGCAAAAATTTACCAAATTGGGCTAAGAAAAAAGGTGTTCCTAGATGATTTTGATTTTCTGAGCACATTGAAGTAGGTTTCAGGAGTAGTAGAGCATTGTAAATAGTACGTTTACCATTTTGAGCTGATGCAGAGGCCCAAGCAATGGAAGCTGGACCAAGGAGATGTAGCCTAGGAGGGGTGAACTCCTTTATCAAAACATTGTGTTAAGTGTTCATTTTGATGGTTTTCTATACATTTGTTTTTTTTTTTCAACACTTGATTTTCATGTTATTTTTCTCATGAACTTAACATAAAACTTGACAAATGTACCTGTTTTCATTCACAAACACCACAAGTAAACCTATGCACATGAAGCAAAAGATAAGCCTTTGTTTTTAATTTTGAAGTTGAAATTAACACAACAAAACTAAGATTCAACAACAAATCAAGTTGGTATTAGAGAAAAGGTTATTTGCTTGATTGCTTGAGTTTTTTGCGAGTAGGATTTTAATGGTTGCAGATTTGTGAAGCTTTTTGATGCATTACAAGTGTGATGGCAACTTCAACAAGTGATGTTTCTAATTTATATTCCTTAGCAAGACTCTTTGATGAAGAGATGTTGCAACAACTTATCATCATGAGAGATATGGTGCAAGAGTTGTATGAATATAGGAAGAAGAACACTATACTTCAAGAGGAGTTGATGGCCATGAAGGAGGAAATGCAAGAGCTTTTTGAAAAGATGCATGAGATGGAGATTCAACTCCATGATGCCAAGGAAAACCTAGCCAAGTATGTGCATGAAAATGAGGTATGAAATTCAAGTTTCTCTTCAATTTCCTCTCAAAATGAATGTTTTGGTGCTTTTGAAAGACACATTAGAGGAATAGGGTCCAAATTATTGATGGAGATGGGCTATGAAGGTAAAGGGTTAGGCAAACATGCACAAGGCATAGTTGAGCCAATTATTATTGAGGAAAGGCCTAGGTACTTGGGTCTTAGTTATGGACAACATGATGGAGAATGCTTCAAATCCAAGGAGGCATATGAAGGTGTTTCAAGAAGGACTTTCATTACATGTTAATTATCCCAAGCTTGTGATTTTTTTGGTCATGAGGAATGTAAAATTTATATACCCACTTTGTAAGAAGATTCTCATAAGCATGCAAATAGTGGAAATGGAAAAAAAGAAGATGTTGAAAGCTCTAAGGTCATTGGGACCATTGTTGGTATTCCAAAGAGAGCCACTACCTCATCAAATTCACCTCCTCAAGAAGGTGACAAAGGCGAATGTGCAAGGTATAAATCTACCTTTAATCAAGTTTCTTTTGATTATGATAAACATGGTAAATATTCACATAAGATTTGGAGAAAATTTACATGTTCTTTTTGTGGTTTGAATAACCATATTGTTTCAAGGTGTTGGAAGAGGATATCCACACACAGGAAACTTTCAAAATAAAAGAGATAGAGACCCAAAGGTCCACTGGATAATGGAAACCATGTTGAAAAGAAGATGAAATTATTTTTCACTCATTGCCATAAGCAGAGTCATCTTGTAGACAAGTGTTGGACTTTACATCGAACAAGTCATCCATGACATTTGAAGAAGGTGGAGTGAGATTTTTGAAAGAATGGAAAAGAGGATTCCATAATTGATGTGGGTCAGGATGATACACATGATGAAGTGTAGTTGAAAGAAGTGACATTGAAATGGTTTGTAAAGAGATGGTTAGATTTCTTAACCAAATAAGGCCTTGTATTTCTTTTGATAATTGATGCAAATTTTAATTTCCTTATTGATGCATTTCCTTGTTATTTGGGTGCATTCATTTTCTCATGAAAGTATGTTGCATATTGCATGAAGAAAGATGTTGTAGAAGTAGAGTTATGTTAACTCACTTAGATGCATCAAAGATGGAAATTTGCAACTACAAATTTGCAAGCATGATTGCATTCTTGAACTTGCATGTTATGCTAGGAAGGTGTACGAAAGTGGAGTATGTTGACTCACTTTATTGCAGTAAATTTGGTCATTTCAACTCTTTAAGTACTCATACATACAAATGGGATTATTGCACTTGTGATTGTACTTGTGAGAGAGTTGATTTTTATACATGCATGATAGTTTGTGTGTGTGAACAATGAATTTTTAATAGTTTCATTGTGCTTTAAAATGCATGAGTGATTGACTTGTGTTGGTTGATTTCTTTGTCAACATGTGTGTTGTCAACTTGAGAATGTTGATCATTTGCACATACATGAGTGTCGGCTTGTGTAGTCGATTCATGGTTACATGTATGTTATATCGACTTGGAAGAGTTGATTTTTTCCTCAAAGATGAAAGGGAGATGTGACAAATTGTGTCATGAGAATGTGGAATTCTTGTTGTAAATCGTCAAGTTGTTGTATATGTTTTTACTTGACTTGAAAGTCAATTGTTTGAAGAAGCATGTTTTGTTGACTTGTGTAGAGTCGATAGTTTATACACCAAGATGTAAGAGTACCTAGAAATGTTTATATGATGTGACATTTGTTTCTTTGAAGAAGCAAAAGGAAGAGGTCGTCAAGTTATATTCTTGCACGAGTGTTTTTCAAACACCATTAACTTTGAAAAACAAGATGAGTGTGTTATGACAAGATGTCACAGGAATTTGGAAGGTCCATGCTTGAGCAAGAGGCTCATGATTTTCCTTTATTCTCAAATCATCACATGAGTAGCATGTTAATACTGGAGGATGATGGAATTAAGAAGCGAATGTGGACAAAAATGCCGAAAGAATTTGCAGCCTTTGTAAAATATCAAATGGTCTACAATGCAATTTGATATGTAGATGCCAAGAAGTGAGAGAGATGGCGAATGCATTCTTCCATATGTGGAATTTGGAACCGTGGAGGTAAAAGAATAGTCATTTCTTTTCTTTTTATTATTGATATTGAAACTCATTGTTGTAGTTCACTCATGTGGGCTTAACTTAGAAAAGTGGTTTCCAAGGAGAAGCTTGCATTGAATGCATGTGTTGAAAAGGAGGAACATGATTCTCAGTGGGAATACCATCAGTCATCTTTCTAAGCACCGAGGGATCACTTTGGTACAACATGATGTTTAATCAACAAGCAACCAACAAGTGTTGGATTGGGTCAACAACAAAAGGAGAACATTGGTTGAAGTTCCAACCCATTCGCAAGGCAATTCATGTCAATGAACTCAAGTGGTTGTCATGGAGATTTTTCCAGGTAGAATCAATTGATAGAACTTGGGAAGGATAAGAGTATTCAACTCTCATCAGATAACCAACTTTTGTGGGTCCAAAAGCCTGTCAGTGGGAGGTAGTGATCAGAATATGGATTAGGGGAAAAAATTACCTCAAAAATCAAAGTGCTCGAAATTGTTCAAAACGTGAACGTTTGTGATCATCTCGGTGATACGATCCCAATGCAACTCATTTAACTTGAAACCAAGTTCGTATGAGGAAGATATCACGTTTTGTCTACTTTGCCAAACAAAAGTGTTTTTTGAAAAAAAAAAAGGGTACAATCATTGCACAATCAATAGTTCGTACTACTGACATGGCAGGTGACTGGTCAACTACCTATCATGTTTTTCCAAGTGGCACATTTCTATTAATCCGTAGGTGTGGTGACATGGCTTGTTTTCATTGGATGAAGGATGGACCAATGAGGAGGGGACAAGTGGCAAGCCCAGAGGCGGCTACGTGTCCCTCCATAAAGGTCAGGTTCATCAGCATGCTTCAACAAAATTTTATTGCAGGTTGGTGGAGTTTGAACCCACGACCCGCACTATACAATGCCCACGACATACTGTTACACCCACACATTGGATCTTAACCTATAATAGTTTCACGTTATATTTGTTATGTAACATGTTTCGATTTGGGGGGAGGAGGGAGCCAACCCCCTCACAAGTGCCCACTATCATGAAGACTGGTGGCTAGTGCTACTATCACCATCAGTTAACCCGGTAGATAAATTCCCATGTGAACACTACTTTGAAGCCCGAAAGATAAGAATTTATGGTTAGCCAAGAAAACCACCAGATTAACCACGACATTACCACTCACATGTGACCTCCTCTACCAAAAGTACCAGCTAGTAGTTAATATAACCAATGGCCAACTAAATGATCACCATTAACATTTATTGCGACATGTGACCATTACAACATTAACGACAAACGGTTTACCATAAACGCATTGTATTAGCGCTAATCATAGTTAGTGCTTAATTAAACATGTTTAACATTTAATTAAACTGCCCTTACATTTAATTAATTGTAGTTTAGTTTGGTGGAGAACATAGCAGGTCTGATAAATTTGGATATTCCTCCATCTTTGGCAGGAATAACTAGAGTTCTCCAATTTTAGAGGATTTTTACTAGGAGAAACTATTTTTTCCATAGCTTTGGCAAAATTCGACCCAATTGGGACTAGAAAAAGGTGAAACTGGATGATTTTGATGTTCTGAGCACATTGAAGTAGGTTTTAGGATTAGTAGAGCATTGTAAGCATCATATTTCCCATTTTGATCTAATACAGAGGCCCAAGCCATGGAAGCTCGACCAAGGAGATGTAGCCCAGGAGGGGTGAACTCCTTTATCAAAACACTGTGTTAAGTGTTCATTTTGATGGTTTGTTGTACATTTTTTTGCTGCTATTCAACACTTGATTTTCATGTTATTTTTCTCATGAACTTAACATAAAACTTGACAAATGTACCTATTTTCATTCACAAACACCATAACGAAACCTTTGCACATGAAGAACAATATAAGCATTTGTTTTTAATTCTGAAGTTGAAATTAGCACAACAAAACTAACATTCAACAACAAATCATTACACCATGTTCTTCATAGAGCCTATTAAACTCATTTGTAGTGAACTATTGACCTGTAACCAATTTGATTTTTATCTAAGGCTTTAAAGATTTTAAACTTCTCAAATGCTTCTAAATCCTCCTTTAAAAAGGATATCCATCTAATTTTTGTATAATAATCTCTTATCAACACAAAGAATATCTCACCACTAAGAGTCTTAGTCATAGAAGGTCCACATAGAACCATGTGAACAAGTTGAATTGGTCTAGTAGATGAATTTTCTTTTGTCTTGAAAGGAACTCATACATGTTTGGCAATTTGACATTATTTTTAGAAGGTATTGGCTAGCTTTGTAATCCTTGGTAAATCCCTCACAACTCCCTTTTTGCTAAGTTCTATTATTTGATTAAAGTTCAAGTGACCAAGTCTCTTGTGCCATAACCAACTCTCATCAAGCTTTCTAAGATAACAATTTTCACTTTCTTTGTGGAGTATGTACACATTGTTTAAGGTTCTGTTGAAGCCTCAGAATTTCGTTGCAACAACATGGGAGATAACCCCTTGGTCCAAACCTTGGAAGCAAATCCTTTTCCATTTGATTGTTGTGGCTCCAACTGGGGATAATGGGACCAGTTTCCCAACAAGAATTGATAGGATGATGATTGCGGTTTGAAATAATGTATAATGGGAAATGACTTAACTAAAATGATCTAATTAAAAACCAAACACATGCAGTTATCTACTCTCACATTTATCTTAATATATACCCAGGGAATAACTTAAATCATGTGATCTACACATATATCTTAGAGAAACAGGTAATAAAGATCATTCAATTGCTATAAGAGATGAAATCATTAATGGTAATTATTTTGACTAAATAGTTAGGCAAAATAATTATGAAAACTATATCACATATATCAATTACTCATGTACTTAATAAATAATTACAGCTAAACATTTTACAAAAGTGTTATAATGTCAAACTGTAGCTCAGATTTCATACATAATATATTATAAGAAAATGTTACTTCTAATTCATAAACAAAACTCAATCATAAATATAGAAGTACCAGATATGAGAGGTTCTACTCACGAAATCAATAATATTGATCTGCTTCCTTTTAACTAAATATACTCTAAGAGTACAAAAGTGCAAATTCAATAGTGTATGCTTCAATTTCTAAGAAAATCAAGACCTTATTCCAATTATTTTGTCAATATAGTCACAAAAGTACAGAAGTGTAAGACTCTGCAAAGCATTCTTAATAAAATTCTGGACCTTTCTCTAAATGTATGAAAGACGTTTAAATAATACAAAATATGTATCAAAAATAGATTATTAAAACGTTAGTGATTTTCATCTTGATTTTGAAAAGTGTTCATGCAACATCAACCCTTTTTGTTTAGTTGACTTATTTTTTACACTTCAAACTTTCTAATGTATTAAGTGTGGATATTTTTTTAAATGTTTGTGATTTTCATATTGGTAATAAAACATAAAAAAAATAAAAATAAAAAATATTACCAAAAAAACTCAA
>APFE030194625.1:177987-197951 GCA_000404065.3 Pinus taeda | reverse complement strand
TTATTTTTTTATTTTATTTTTTTTCTACAGGGTCTGTGTCGATGCTCGTCTAACAACCTAATCCCATTATGGGCAATTGGATAGTTGATTTTAAAATTTCCGTTATAATGAATCGAGTCTACCCCCATAATGTATCAATTTCATGGTTGGTCTTTAAGTTTTCATTACAATGGATTGAGTTCACCTACACCGTGTGTCAATTTGATGGTTGATTTTTAATTTTGTTGCAATGTATGGAGTTGTCATAGGCTAAGATTTTAAAATTGCTTTATATTTAGCATTTAAAAAATAAATTACTCTTGGGTATTCATTTCTAAAGTTTTTTGTCATAATTTTTTTTCATAACGTCATGCTTGGAATATTTTGAAAATTTGAAATTTTTTTGTAGTCGTAATATTTGGTTTTAATTGCATGGTTGAAAAATTGTCAAGATTTTAATGCTTTTCTTAGTCATGATATTTTATCTTTAATGCTATGGTTGAAAACAATTACAATTTCAGGGTTTTTAAGAGTCAAGATAGTTTATCTTTAACAACATGGATGGAAATTGTTGGAATTATTAGAATTTGATATATGATATTCTATCTTTAACATCATGTCTGAGAATTTTTGGAATTTTATAGTTTTTCAAAGTCCAGATATTTTATCTTTATTTCCATTGCTAAAAAATGTCAAAATTGTAATCGATTTTGTTTTTGTTACTCCAGAATCAACACCTTTTTTAAGGGCGTTTTTTCATCCATTTTGCAAAAAAAAATGGTTTTTACTTCCAATTAAAAAAATGTTGAAAATTTATGCTAAAAACAAACATTGTTCTTGAATACATAATTTTCATTTTTGGGTTGTTTTTTCATGTTTTTTGGGGGTTTTTGGGCTAGAGTACCCATTTTGACGTAACAACTCACATTTGATCAGTAACTATGTTTAATCTGTGAATCCTTTTCTACGATGTTTGCTTGATGTTGTAATCTCATTTGTTCAAACTTTTTCTGTAGTTGTGCCAATTGTGACTCTCCTTGTTTGTTAGTGCTCTGTCTCTCCAAGTCAGGTTGTTATTCCAATAGATGAATTCTTTCTTCTTTTTCTTTGAGAAGAAGCCGAACTCCAACTGCATTATTGTAATGACCGGGTAATTTATGTGAATAAATCTTTTGTTTTACCATTGTAAGTAATTATGGAACAGAGATTATTATCTTTTGTGAAAAATGAATTGAGTATTATTAATTCAAAAGTTGAATACAAATTGAATGATTATACATAATAACTTTTTATGAGGAAGCTATTCTCTTTTCTTTGCCAGATGATAAATAAAAATAAAAATAAAAAGAAATAGTTGTTAACAGGGAAAAACCCTAACTGTTTCTCCTATTCCCATAGAAAAGGGAAAAAAGGAAAAGACCCGGGTTGTTAAGGAACAAACGGGAGAGAAGGCAAGGAGAGGAAAAGAGGGTGCTAAGTCTGGTAAGAACCAGATAGCACAGGCACAAGTGGTGCAATATCTTGTTGAAGACGACGGTCTGGCAAGAGAGCTTGGGGGGAGATTTAGTCTGGTGGACTAATCTCATGGTTGGGAGGAGAACAAGCCATAAGGTATTTTCCTTTAATCTGGAACAGTGCTGAGGACTATAAGGCAGCGGTGCAGGTCAGTACAGTACAGTTATCATTTTATGATATGAGATACATTCGTGTTTGTAAAAGATATTGTCTGACTGTAGGTCAAGATCTAGATTAATATGATAAATAGATCTAAATTGTTCAAGAAAACCAATATGTAAATGCTCTGACAAGAAAACTAATGAAATGTATATAGATATATATAAATATGAAACGCATTGAATCATTAAATAGAATTCTGAGATAGAGTCCTGCACGGACGATTAGAATCTGAGCAAGATACTATGCGGACTCGGCGGAGTCCCTGTAGGATCTGAATTCAAGAAAACTAAATTATAAACCCTACCTTATTGGGAAGGGTGACACAAATTGGAGACAGGGTCTCTGTAGACAAATAAGAAGTATCGAATACAAGAACCAAATTTATGAATTGTATTTTATGCGATAATAGAGACGTATTATAAAATAAAAGAAATTCGTGACATATATAACAGTGATATAATGACAGATAGGAAAGACATCAAGTGAATATTCTAACCCAAATATACACATACACCTAAATAATGACCAGAACAGTATGCGCATAGCCTGTACACAGTAGTTCAATCAACCGAGAGCTCGGTCGAGTAAATATCATTACATCTGTACCACAAAGAAGACAGAATATCCATGGCAATGATTATGCCTTCTTAATAAATTGTAAATTGTCTCATCCTCGAAAGGGATAACATCATATGAATATAACAGCTATATAACAAGAGACTACAACTAATGATAAACTTGAAAAGATTTCAGACATGTGTAAACCAGGTAATATTCGTACTAACTGATGCAAATAAGAAAAGATTGATATGGGATAAGTATGCCTATACACTGTAATGGAAGTATTTACAGACAACCATAACCACGGCGGAAGACCCATGAAGACCGTCAGGGTCATAACCATATGTTATACGCATAACAAAACAAACGATGAAATATTATAAATTCATTACTGTATAATTAGCAGATATTAATCATTTATAGGTCAATAAGGGTTACAGCGACATATCAAATAACAAACTTTCCAAAGCTGAATCCAACAAAACAGTAAGATTAACAATCTATGCCGAAACCTCGGGTCAAGGGTAAACTGGAAATTACAGCATTATCACTTCAGAAGTAGTATAGCTAGAAACTTCACATACTCTTGAAAAAACAGAGTCATGATCATTCAATGTGTTATAACAGTGTTCCAATACAGAGGTTCATTCATGCCAATGGTTCACGGCGCATTGACCAAGCCATCCACAGCGGAGGGTCGAATAAACCATTTACAATAGAACAACAATTCAGAAGACGAAACATGGAGATAATACATAGTCTATGAGCTCTGTTTCAGGCACAGTAAACACTGTTGCCACCATGATGGCGGTACCCTGGCTTCAAGCTAAGGACGGCACCCTCAGGCGAATAAACCATAAGGACTTAACTCCCAACAGAGCAGGGTGAAATTCGCCTGACAGGAAAAAGGGAGAAATTAACTTCAATTCGATAACAATTACAAATATGAGTTCTACGCTAAGAGGGTGCCGGCTTACCTGAGAGACAGTTCTTGGGAGTTAAACTTTAGACCGCAGAGAATCCCTCGAACCCCCTGTCAAACATACAACCAGTTTAAGTGAAAAGCAAACAGCAGGCGAGTTCAATAAAATCTGCACAAATTCTTTATTTAAAAAAACAAGAAAAGTACTACCTGCAATGTTTCGATAGACAACGAGCGCCAAGGATAGTTACAGTCCCCGGGCACAGCAGTGAACAAAGGTGCCACCATTGATGTCGGTGAAGAGGAGCGAAGGAGTATAGTCACAGGCAGGATAATGAACAACCGCAGAATAAAACTGAGGAAACATATAACGCAAACCCTAAAAGCAACCCTGTAGCTGGCAATCGGCCGACCGTCCGATTAAGGATGGGTAATGACCGCCGTAGATCATAACCGTGATCCCGAGGTGGCCACGGCCGGACTGCAACATTTATTATCTCTTCCAAGTGTTTTCTGATACTATAATCCAGGTCGATAGAGGAAATCCTGAGGTGGACCAGCTGTCTCCTCCTCCGTTCAGGAGAGTAAATGCTTAAGGGTTAAGCGACGGTTGGCTGCGTAGGGGGCTGGTAAATATCAGTCCCTACGTCGTATCAATAATAAAGGGGTTAAAGTTTAGTTTAATGAACGAACTCCGCCCGTTAATATGTTACCATGTTAAATACATTACATTTTTAAATACACCATGACTGATAATGGGTCCCAATTGTATTGATACCTTTAGCCATGCGAAAGGTTAGTCATACCTTAGGGTGTGTAAATAATTATTTACAAATCAAATTGCATAAAGTTAACCAGATTTTTTTATGTGCATGGTAAGTACTGTGGGGATGTTACATGTGGTATCAGAGCCCAGTTACAGAACTGAGGCCTCTGGGTAAGGATAGATTGACATGTGGGGGAATAATAATAAAAAATAAATAAATAAATTTAAATATATAAACTTTGCTTATCATTACTCTTTTATTTTGTTTGGAATAAAGTACAGAATCAGGAGTTTCGAGAACTTGCAGCATGAGGAGAGCAGATAATACAACTCGACGACCTGTGATGGGACAGGGGGCACCTGGCCCTGAAAATAATCCTGAACTGTGGGTTCAACTTGGGGAAGAGGCCAGAGTTACAAATCAAGCCATTCTGGAAACCTTACAGGAACTTAAAAATGAGATGGAAAGGCTACGAGAAGACAATGCCCGACTGACGATGGAGCAAGAAATAATTCTGAAGAGTTTGTCTGATCGACAGAATCAAGTACCAGCTAATCCTAGCATGGAGAAACAGAGGATGTCGGAAGAATAGAACTACCATATACCCCTTGAAGGATCGGAGGAACAGGAGGAACGTTCTGATAATGTAATTGAACAACAAACTTTGAAAAGACAAAGGGTAGAGCTACAAGGGGAATTTCACAAAATTAAACCACCACATTTTGATGGGGAACAAGAAGAAGCAGCTGAAGCATGGCTAATCAATATGAATAAGTATTTCCAGCTCTATGAATATGACCACAATCTTAAAGCACGATTGGCTATTTTTCAGCTACAGGGAAAGGCCACCTTATGGTGGGAGGAAGTGAAAATTGTAAAAGGAGTTACTAAACAGACTATTACTTGGGATAACTTTCAAAAATACTTTAAAGAGAGATATTTAACTGAACGTTTATACGATGAAAAGGCAAGAGAGTTCCATGATTTGCGTTTGGGGCAGCAGACTATGGACGAGTTCATCACCCGTTTTACTTCTTTGCTTCGCTATGTGCCATATATAAGGGAAGAAAAAGCAAAAGTACAGAGATTTGTTAGCAGCTTACCACCCTACATGCGAGAAAGGATTGAATTTGACAATCCAAAATCAATGGATGAGGTGATTCGGAAGGCCAGAATCTGTTATCAGCAAAGCAAGAAAAAGGGGGAAGCAGCTAGCAGAAAATGGAATGAGAAAAAGAGTTTTAAGTCAATAGGAAACAACAAAGGAAATCGCAGCAGTGGAAGTAAGGGAAATGGCAAAGGACTAAACAGCAGAATTCCAGCAAGAACTACATCCAAATTTAGGCCTAACCATGAATCTAAAGTCAGCGAACAGCATGCACGCTTGGACAATGAAGGGACAATAAGACCCCCGGTGCAATGCTGGGGTTGTGGGGGACCCCATTACATCAAAAACTGTCCTCAGCGAAAGGGGACTGAACAGTTATCTCAAATTCACGAGGCCTCAACAGTCGACGAGGTAGGACGTAGTGTACCCAGGATTAATGCGGCTTTGGAAGACCGTCATGCGGAATATCAACCAACCATGGTCGAATTCGAAGGTAATATCTCAGACCTTACTGTATCCGTTTTAATTGATCCTGGGGCTACACTAAGTTATGTAAACCCAAAAGTAGTGGAACGTTGTAATTTACAATCTGTTAAGTTTAAAAATCCATGGCTGGTGCAATTAGCTACGGGAGCCAAAAGACGATTGATAGCTAAAATTAAGGACTGCTCCTTCACCATAGCCGAACAGCCGGTAACGGCTGACTTAAACGTGCTTCCCCTTGGATCCTATGATATTCTAATTGGTATGGATTGGCTGGAAAAACACTGGTCATTAGTTGATTGTAAGACCAAGATTATCTACTTTAGAGATCACCATGGGAACAGAAAAGAAATGCAAGGTATTAAACGACCTGTGCAAGTTCGACCAATAAAAGCAAACCAACTTGTAAAATGTATTCGAAATGGGTGCCAGGTTTATGCCATCCAGGTGGGTTATGCAGATTCTAAGGATAAAACAGCTATTCTAAATAATATCCATGTAATCCAAGAATTCACAGATGTGTTTCCAGAAGAAATTCCTGGGTTACCCCCAAGAAGGAACATAGATTTTACCATTGAGTTGGTTCCAGGAGTAGCACCAGTGTCACGAGCACCCTATAGAATGAGTGTACCCGAATTGACAGAATCAAAAATGCAGTTGCAAGAATTATTAGACAAAAATTATATACGTCCTAGTGTGTCCCCATGGGGAGCCCCAGTGTTGTTTGTCAAGAAAAAGGACGAAACCCTCCGGATGTGTATTGATTACCGACAGTTAAATAAGTTTACCATTAAGAATAAATATCCTTTACCGCGGATCGACGAACTATTTGATCAAGTGAAAGGTGCGACGGTATTCTCTAAGATTGATCTGCGTTCCGGTTACCATCAAATCCGAATTAAAGATGAAGATATCGCTAAAACAGCTTTTAGAACCAGATACGGTCATTATGAATTTGTGGTCTTTCCGTTCGGACTTACCAATGCCCCCGCAACGTTCATGTGTTTAATGAACATAATTTTTCATCACTATTTGGACAGATTTGTACTGGTATTTATTGATGATATATTAATATATTCTCGTACCATGGAGGAACATCATGAGCATCTTAGAATGGTGTTACAGACCCTTCGAGAACACCAATTATACGCAAATTTTAGTAAGTGTGACTTCTTTAAAGAAGAGATCCGATACTTGGGTCATGTAATTACTAAGGATGGGATCGCAGTGGACCCGGAGAAAATAAAGGCCATAATGGAGTGGCCTGTACCGAAAGATGTGGCAGATGTTCGATCTTTCATGGGACTGGCTGGATATTATAGGAGGTTTGTAGAAGGTTTTTCTAGAGTAGCATTTCCCATTACCTCATTGCAGAAAAAGGGAAAACCATTTCATTGGACCACAAGCTGCCAGAAAAGTTTTGAACAACTGAAACACCTACTCACCACAGCACCTATTTTGAGGATAGCTGATCCTGATAAGGATTACGTAGTATGTACGGATGCGAGCAAAGAAGGAGTAGGTGGAGTTTTAATGCAAGAAGGCAAGGTGGTTGCGTACGAGTCTCGGAAGTTAAAGGAGCACGAACAGAAATACTCTGCTTATGATTTAGAATTGACTGTCGTCATTCATGCCTTAAAAATGTGGCGACATTATCTTGTGGACAGGAAATTCTTCCTACTCACCGATCACCATAGTTTAACCAACTATTTCAGCCAGCCCACCTTAAATGCTAGACAAGCACGGTGGGTAGACTTCCTGAGTGGCTTTGACTTTGAGATAAAACATTTGCAAGGAAAAGAAAACCGAGTGGCAGACGATTTAAGTCAGAAAATACAACACTTGTATGAAATCTCCATTAGTGGGTGGAAGAGTCCTGTTTTGGAAATGGTAAAGGAAACCTCAATTCAAGATGCTGAATATCAGCAGTTGAAACTGCAACTACAACAAGCTGCCAACTCGGCAGGCCAACCAAATTATGAGTTAGATGATGCTGGAATGATATATTTCCAGCAAAGATTATATGTACCCAACCAAGACAAAATTAAAAATCTGATTATGGATGAATTCCATGTCAGCCATTATGCGGGACACCCGGGATACCAGAAAATGATTACTGCCATCCGAAAAGATTACTTTTGGCCAGGAATGAAGAAGAATATTGCTGAGTATTTGGCACGATGTTTAGAATGCCAGAAGATTAAAGCGGAACACTAGCATCCAGCAGGATTGTTACAACCATTACCTATTCCAGAATGGAAATGGGAGATCATTTCCATGGATTTCATCACGGGATTACCTAAGACAAAAAAGAACAACGATTCCATTATGGTGGTAGTAGACAAGCTAAGTAGAGTTGCGCATTTTATACCGGTACAATCCACGTATAAAGCTACACAGATTGCTCATGTTTTTATGCAGAATGTGTTTAAACTCCATGGGCTTCCAAAAACGATAATTTCCGATCGCGATGTGAAGTTCACATCAACCTTTTGGAGAACACTATTCGCTGATTTAGGAACCCAATTAAACTTTAGCACAGCATACCATCCTCATACTGATGGACAAACAGAACGAGTAAACCAAGTGGTGGAAGATATGCTACGGGCATATGTTATGCAACAACCTACGTTGTGGGAAGAATATCTACATCTGGTGGAATTCGCGTATAATAATGGGTATCACACCTCTACGCAAATGAGCCCATTTGAGGTCATGTATGGTCGAAAATGCCGTACACACTCTAGCTGGGGAGGACCCGAAGATAAACTGAGTTTGGGACCTGAGATGCTTAAATAAATGGAAGATATGGTGAAGAGAGTGCGCGTAAATTTGAAGGCTGCTCAAGACAGACAGAAAAAATTTGCTGATCGGAAAAGAAGATTCAAGGAGTACCAAGTTGGGGACCACGTTTATATCAGAATTCAGGCTAAAAGAAGTACCTTACAGTGGAGCGGGTGTGCCAAACTGGCACCCCGATACTGTGGACCCTTCCAAATCTTGGCTAGGATTGGACCAGTGGCATACCATCTTGCCTTGCCAAGTCACATTCGGGTCCACAACGTGTTCCATGTTTCGGTACTGAAGAAATATGTCTATGACTCTAAGCATGTAATCCAATGGAAGGATATTCAGGTAGTAATTATTGTTACAGCAAGACTATTGAAATTAATGCTGAAGGAAAACTAACTTTAGAAATTGTGCAATGCAGGTCGAACCGGAAGGAGAGGTTCTGGTCGAACCTCTGAGCATCCTCAACCGGAGAGAAGTGCAGCTACAGAAACGAGTTATTACCCAAGTTAAGATACAATGGCGACATTATGGGCCTGAGGAAGCCACTTGGGAGGATGAAGAGCTAATGAAAAGAACATATCCAGCTCTGTTCATGGTTAAAAGACACCGAGACGGTGTCCAATCTCAGGGGGAGGAGATGTAATGGCCGGGTAATTTATGTGAATAAATCTTCTGTTTTACCATTGTAAGTAATTATGGAACAGAGATTATTATCTTTTGTGGAAAATGAATTGAGTATTATTAATTCAAAAGTTGAATACAAATTGAATGATTATACATAATAACTTTTTATGAGGAAGTTATTCTCTTTTCTTTGCCAGATGATAAATAAAAATAAAAATAAAAAGAAACAGTTGTTAACAGGGAAAAACCCTAACTGTTTCTCCTATTCCCATAGAAAAGGGAAAAAAGGAAAAGACCCGAGTTGTTAAGGAACAAACGGGAGAGAAGGCAAGGAGAGGAAAAGAGAGTGCTAAGTCTGGTAAGGACCAGATAGCACAGGCACAAGTGGTGCAATATCTTGCTGAAGACAACGGTCTGGCAAGAGAGCTTGGGGGAGATTTAGTCTGGTGGACTAATCTCATGGTTGGGAGGAGAACAAGCCATAAGGTATTTTCCTTTAATCTGGAACAGTGCTGAGGACTATAAGGCAGTGATGCAGGTCAGTACAGTACAGTTATCATTTTATGATATGAGATACATTCGTGTTTGTAAAAGATATTGTCTGACTGTAGGTCAGGATCTAGATTAATATGATAAATAGTTCTAAACTGTTCAAGAAAACCAATATGTAAATGCTCTGACAAGAAAACCAATATGTAAATGCTCTGACAAGAAAACCAATGAAGTGTATATAGATATATATAAATATGAAATGCATTGAATCATTAAATAGAATTCTGAGATAGAGTCCTGCACGGACGATTAGAATCTAAGCAAGATACTATGCGGACTCGGCGGAGTCCCTGTAGGATCTGAATTCAAGAAAACTAAATTATAAACCCTACCTTATTGGGAAGGGTGACACAAATCGGAGACAGGGTCTCTGTAGACAAATAAGAAGTATCGAATACAAGAACCAAATTTATGAATTGTATTTTATTCGATAACAGAGACGTATTATAAAATAAAAGAAATTTGTGACATATATAACAGTGATATAATGATAGATAGGAAAGACATCAAGTGAATATTCTAACCCAAATATACACATACACCTAAATAATGACCAGAACAGTATGCGCATAGCCTGTACATAGTAGTTCAATCAACCGAGAGCTCGGTCGAGTAAATATCATTGCATCTGTACCACAAAGAAGACTGAATATCCATGGCAATGACTATGCCTTCTTAATAAATTGTAAACTATCTCATCCTCGAAAGGGATAACATCATATGAATATAACAGCTATATAACAAGAGACTACAACTAATGATAAACTTGAAAAGATTTCAGACATGTGTAAACCAGGTAATATTCGTACTAACTGATGCAAATAAGAAAAGATTGATATGTGATAAGTATGCCTATACACTGTAATGGAAGTATTTACAGACAACCATAACCACGGCGGAAGACCCATGAAGACCGTCAGGGTCATAACCGTGTGTTATACGCATAACAAAACAAACGATGAAATATTATAAATTCATTACTGTATAATCAGCAGATATTAATCATTTATAGGTCAATAAGGGTTACAGTGACATATCAAATAACAAACTTTCCAGAGCTGAATCCAACAAAACAGTAAGATTAACAATCTATGCCGAAACCTCGGGTCAAGGGTAAACTGGAAATTACAGTATTATCACTTTAGAAGTAGTATAGCTAGAAACTTCACATACTCTTGAAAAAACAGAGTCATGATCATTCAATGTGTTATAACAGTGTTCCAATACAGAGGTTCATTCATGCCAATGGTTCGTGGCGCATTGACCAAGCCATCCACAGCGGAGGGTCGAATAAACCATTTACAATAGAACAACAATTCAGAAGATGAAACATGGAGATAATACATAGTCTATGAGCTCTGTTTCAGGCACAGTAAACACCGTTGCCACCATGAGGGCGGTACCCTAGCTTCAATCTAAGGACGGCGCCCTCAGGCGAATAAACCATAAGGACTTAACTCCCAACAGAGCAGGGTGAAAGTCACCTGACAGGAAAAAGGGAGAAATTAACTTCAATTCGATAACAATTACAAATATGAGTTCTACGCTAAGAGGGTGTCGGCTTACCTAAGAGATAGTTCTCGGGAGTTAAACTTTAGACCGCAGAGAATCCCTCGAACCCCCTGTCAAACATACAACCAGTTTAAGTGAAAAGCAAACAGCAGGCGAGTTCAATAAAATCTGCACAAATTCCTTATTTAAAAAAACAAGAAAAGTACTACCTACAATGTTTTGATAGACAACGAGCGTCAAGGATAGTTACAGTCCCTGGGCACAGCAGTGAACAAAGATGCCACCATTGATGTCGGCGAAGAGGAGTGAAGGAGTATAGTCACAGGCGGGATAATGAACAACCGCAGAATAAACCTGAGAAAACATATAACGCAAACCCTAAAAGCAACCCTGTAGCTGGCAATCGGCCGATCGTCTGATTAAGGATGGGTAATGACCACCGTAGATCATAACCGTGATCCCGAGGTGGCCACGGCCGGACTGCAACATTTATTATCTCTTCCAAGTGCTTTCTGATACTATAATCCAGGTCGATAGAGGAAATCCCGAGGCGGACCAGCTGTCTCCTCCTCCGTTCAAGAGAGTAAATGCTTAAGGGTTAAGCGACGGTTGACTGCGTAGGGGGCTGGTAAATATCAGTCCCTATGTCGTATCAATAATAAAGGGGTTAAAGGTTAGTTTAATGAACGAACTCCACCCGTTAATATGTTACCATATTAAATACATTACATTTTTAAATACACCATGACCCATAACGGGTCCCAATTGTATTGATACCTTTAGCCATGCGAAAGGTTAGTCATACCTTAGGGTGTGTAAATAATTATTTACAAATCAAATTGCATAAAGTTAACCAGATTTTTTTATGTGCATGGTAAGTACTGTGGGGATGTTACAGTTATCAGTTGTCACAGTTGTGTAAGCACCTGCAAATTGTGATAGGTTAGTAAGGTTTTCTATCGGATTGATGGGGGTGTCTTTCCATAGTACCTCCATCGATTCATTTTCAAGAATTGTTGCTACTAATGTATCCAATTTCCTCTTCTTTCTTTGCCTCTTCACTACAACCTTATGTGTTGGGCTGTAGAATATATCTAGTGGGGGTATTTCCTCAATTTTTAGAACAATATTTGAATTTGTGTAGGTTAGGATGATTTAAATATCTTCAGTAGTTGTAACCCCTTGTATTCTTGTCTCTGTGTTTATGAACTATTGAGTCTGTTTAGGATTCTGAAATCCAAATCTTCTTTCAAGACTCATCTCTATTTACTGTACTCAGAGTGTTTTGTTAAATTTCTCCCATTCTTGATCCAGATTAATGACATTGGTATTTTCTACATGAACTTGTGTGGAGTTAGTCTCCATGTATTCCTCAGTTGAGGCCCTTTTGGCTATTTCTTCATCACTTTTCTTAGTGTTTTCTTCCTTATCTTGAGATTGGGGGTCAGAATGTTTTGAAATTTGAAATGATTTCCCTTGAGTTTCCCTATCAGAATTATTCTTGGAACCTTCCTCCAGGATTACATTGGGAGTGGGTTCTCTCCATTCACTTGTTTCTTCAATCTTTAATAGGTCCAAAGGGACCTTTCTTAGCCTTTTGTTCCTGTATATATGGAAGCAGTCGAGGTCTATTGGGATCATTTTTATGGATTCCAAATGTAAGACCTGCGAAAATGTTTCAACTAACTCAAAGAGATCATCGAAATCATCATTCTCATGAGTAAATTGTATAATTTTTACCATAGACGTGAAGTTTTGGGCGACCTTGTTAGGGTTGTACTATCTGTTTAGCATTGTAGATAGATTCAGGGATGTGATATTTTGTATCTCCTTTGTCGCATTCCAAAAATCATGTAATGCAAAAGCATCACATTGCACCGGGAAGGTAGGCCAAATAGATTTCTTCATTTCTTTGAGGGTTTTTGTTACAGGTCAATTTGGGCACATCAACCCTAGCTTCCAGATCCGTATTATTAGGGTCCATCAATCCATAATTTAGTTGTTTTCATTCCCTAATGAAGTTAACCTACATCATGCTTGCCTCCTAAGAGTTTCCATGTCACTATTCATCCAAAAATTCCTCTAAGGAGATCGGCGCAGGTGGCCCTTGATCAGGTTGCATTGCAATGCAGGAATTGCACTATCTGGGTGCACTGCAGCACATTTTCCCTTTGTTTCATCTACGCTGAGCGAGATTCATCAAATTTTTGAAATGAATCCATTGGATTCCTCATCCAATGGATGCTTCTAGAAGTTTCCAGATGGATTGAGCTCGCTTTTGGATGAGGAAGAGGATGAATGAACCTTAATCCATTATCCCTTCCTCCATGGAACCACTTCCAAATTTTGGAAAAGCATTCATAAGGGCCATTAATGGATTAACCTCCTCCATTCAGTTATAAATTGACCAAGCATTCAAAGGCTGGTCTAGGTTGGAATTCCTTGAGCTAAGGAAATGTTGTTTGAATGAGATTAGTGAAAGTATTGTAATGATGTCGAAATGTTGCTTCATGAGGAGAGAAGGGTTTGAAGCTGGAAGGATGACACTAAATCAAGCATGAATCTTCATGGGTTGTAATCTTTCCTTCTATTAGTAAAGAATTCTAAGATTTTTCCATTCATGTGTTTATATGATACATATCGTATTCTAGATTCTATGATATGTTTAGTTAAGAGATCATTATTGTATGTTTTGATGGGTTTCTGTCTCAGTCTGTTTGCAGGTACTTTCCAAGCAAGTTAAGTACAGAAAGGAGCGGTGAAATCGGTCAAAGGAGAGGGATCAAGCGAAAGTTATAGGCTGGTTCCTTTCCTTCCTTCTCTTATCTGCTAATTATAGGAAAAGCATTGAATTACTTTATTTGTTGTTTCTAGAATAACTACTAGGTCGAGAGGGCTAGGCATTTGAAGAAACACTAAATTTGCCCAAAACAAAATGGCAACCATGCTGGGGAACAATCCTATCCTTTATAGTAGCTTATCAATATTTTAAAACACTTTGACATACTGTACCTATAATCATTTATTTAATTGAAGTCCAATTCACTGAAAATTGAGTTGATTTTGAGCATAAAATTGTCTTACTGTAATCAACACACCTCTGTGACTAACACAATGCGTTGTAGTGCACCTTTTGCATAGAATTGGTGTGATTCAGTACACTGTCTCTAACTTTGGCCTACACCGATCCCTTTAGGGTCAGTTTTCCCATCTTGGAATTGAACACTTTTGTCAATTTTTAGCAGTTTGAATTGCTTGTTGGATATAGATGAGGTCATGTCTCTGAAAACAGTCTTTGTTTCCTTATTTTGACCCAATTTAGACTGGATTGTTGAATGTTTTTTATGTATTTATTTTATCATTTGTAGTCCACTATCGAAAAGTAGTTTTGATCGATTGTTTTGTCAAAAACGAAGTGTCATAAAGTCTTCCTTCATAAATAATCGATTGATCTATTTGTGCATTTGATTCATATTTTCATTTAAAGTTTCGAAAATCTTCATTTCTTTAAAAGTTTAAAGTGTTGTTCAGTCTTCCTTTCCCTTTAAGATAAATTGTCATAAATCGACATTTTTGTGAAAAGAGTTTTTGAATTGTTTGTGCATTAGTTTCTCTTATTACATCATTCACATTAAGAGGAACTGAAAAGGAAAAGAAATACATGCAATTGTATTTTATAGTTTGAGTTTGTGTGTTCAAAAGGAATGGTTTAGGGAATTGCATTAGTTTGTGCTCTTTGTTGCTTGTTCAAAAAGTACTTGTATGCTCTATCCCTCATAGCTAGGATTTTCATTGTTGAAAACAAATGGAAAGGGTGTTTCTCATTCTAGTTGCATTCTTAGGAATTACGAAAAACATCTCATGATGAACCCTCAAAGGAAAATTTTAAGCAAGATCAACCTAAAATTTACATCAATTAACCTAATAATTCGTTGGAACTTAACGAAAACATCTAGAGGTCTATGCTAGAGACGTGTTCTAGGGTCTTAAAACCTAGTGGCTATCGTTTTCATTGAGGTTGGGTGATTCCTCCTTTCTAATTCGATAAGTACTAGTACAAACTTGTGCTCCCTGTACCGTCGAGTATATAGTGGGAGAATCCAATAGGTTGAAATCCTTTATCCCTGGGAGGTCGAGGCTATCACTTTACTGATCACAATGCACTGAACACAACATTCAGGAAGACTGACTGTCGTATGGTAAATCCGTGGTAATTTCTCTTTCATTTATCACGAAGGTGTATATTGAAGTTTTGTGATTAGTTTGGTAATCCCTCTTATCTAGAATCTCCAGAGAAGTCACTTTCGTTCCTTTTCGACTCCTTAAAAGAAAAGGTTCATCTGAGCACTTGTCCTTTTAGGCTCATTAAACATTCAAAGCGACTAGAGTCATCTTTTGTTTTTTCTCAACTCTTTAAAAATGAAAAATCAAAGTTATGTTCTAGTGTCGTAAAAATTAACTGACCGTTAATAACATCCTTATTCCTTAGTTGAGTTTAGGTTGATAACAAAGATCAACAATTTTGGAGGATTAACCTCCACTCCATCGTTTGAGGAGAGTTATGAGAAAACCTCCCTTGCCACTGGATGCGACTCCCATCCGATCAAGGTGGACTCATCAAACTGAGTCTGGTACTTCAAGAGTTTTTGGTACTTCATCTGAATTACCAGAGCCTCCTATCATGGCTAGTACTGAGTGTCAAGTTACTCCAACTATTTCTGGTACATCTGTTACACAAGAAGAAGTTACTCAACTACCTATGGCCACTATAACGGAAACAAGTAAACAAGTAACTGAAGTTGATCCACAAATTGAAGTTAATCAACCAGAAATTACTTCAGAACTTGAACCAGTTCAATTGGAATTTGATCCAGAACCTATAGCAGTTGAAACTAAAGACATTCCTGAACCTGAAGTTGTTCACGAACCTTCCCTTGAAACTGAAGTTCTTTTACCAGAACATCTGGACTTTGACCTTGAACATTCCGAAGTTGTTACTAAAATACCTTAGTCATCTCTAGTTCCTGAAACTCCATCTTTAACACTAGAAGTCTTTTATGGACCTAACGGTGAAATCATTCCACCCGGAATAATTGTTGTAGAGGAAGAAGCTGAGGAAGATTCTACCCCCAGGACTCCACATAATTTTGGACCTGGTTTGTATCTTTATTCTCAATATATTCCTCATTTTATTGCTACCTTTGAGATCCCACTTGATTCATTACGTCAACTTCTGGGTCAGTTAACCATGGCTGAACAACTGCAAACATCCCAGACTGCTTCATCTGATGCAACTACAGTAGAATCCTTTGCTTCTACTTCTTTGATGTTTACTACCACACTTGAGTCACATTTATATGGATAGTCGTTCGTCGTGGATGGCTACTAGTTTATGTTTGGAATCCACACAGGGGTTTCTTCTTTTCCATGGTCATCACCCATGTTGTCATTAGGAATTTTACCTAGTTCGTCTTATTAAGGACAACAGTTTGATCATGCTTACCAGTATCAAACTGGGCAATTCGATGAACTAAGACCCATATATCCTCTTAACACTGGATTTCCACCATATGGTCAGCAATATGCCTATTCACCGCATCCTCCCTATCAAGGAGGAAAACCCTATGGTTATGTTCTGTCATATTCAGGTCAACCTGAAATGTGAGTTTGTTAGTGGCAGCTAACTATGCCACCACAATCAAGGCTTGTGTATCCAACACAACCTATGCAAACTGAGCCAATTATATCAATCCAACTTGTCCTAACTATGGAACCATAGATACAAGCTCAACCTGTTGTATCTCAACCTATGCAAGTTAGTTCCGCTACCTCACAACCACAAGTTTCAAGTCAGCAAACCCAAACTTCTCAGGCTATTATGCAACAACTGCTTGTTTCGGCGGTACAATTACCTGAGGTTAGTGTGCCATTATCTAGAGTGACTCAAGTTGCTACAGGTTTAGTTTATTCTCAGCCTAGTCAAATTTGCGTTGGGGGGAAATATCAAACTTCACAATCAATACCCCAACAACCTTGGTAGCCACAGTATCAACAACCTCATTTTTAGAATGTCCAACCTTAGTATCGGCTTGCTTTCCAAGCTCAACCTAGGCAAGGACAAAATCAAGCGTATCAAGGTCCTGTGTATCAAGCCCAACCCAGTTACATGTAGGTTTTAACCCCATACAGAAATTACCTACATACGAATTCTAAAACACAAAAAATAAACAATGCAAGAGCATAACACATAAAACACATATACACAGAGATTTTCCCCTGGATCCCAAAACTGAGACTACCAGCTTGATTTTTCATTATATTCCTTTCAATGTTATAATGCATATTTATACATGCTGAAGCATCCAATACCATCGACCAAAAAGCATCGCGTCCAATGCCATGGACCGAAAACTGTCGCATCCAAAAACATGTGTGAAAATCATGCACAAAACCATAGGTGGGTCTGCCCATCCTAACATAGGGTCCAAAACCAAAATTTTATGCGGCACTTCCCTGGACCCCATAAAGTGGGGTTATGGGTATGCCTCAAACCCCCTGTGACCCCCCCCCCTGCTACACAATCGGTGCAACGAAAGGGGGCTCCACCCCCCCTCTAACCCCCCAGTTAACTATGTGGGCTAGTCATGGAAAGAATATAACACAGCCCAACATTCTCCCACTTGTTTTTTTCTTTCCATAGGGGGCCACAAGAGATATTAGTCGTTTTTCCAACCCTGAAATGCCCATTGTCTCTCTACACCAAGAGAAATTCTCAGAGATCACAAATTTTGTCAATGCATCTGCAATATTCTTCAAAGTGTCCACCTTTACTAGCAACACCTTTTTGTCTTCTATCATATCCCTCATAAAGTGACATTGAACATCAATGTGCTTTGTCTTTGAATGATATGCAGGATTCTTTGCCAAGAAAATTGCACTTTGGCTGTCACAATCTATTCTTATAGCTTCCTATACTAGCCCCATACTTGAACACAATCTATGCAACCAAATTGCTTCCTTGTTTGCATGAGTGGCTACCATGTATTCTGCCTATGTAGTTGATAGTGCCACTACAAATTGTTTCTAACTCATCCAACTGACTGCACCTCCAAATGGGTTAAACATATACCCACTTGTAGATCTTCTCTGATCCAGATCTCCAACCCAGTCTGCATCAACAAAGCCATGAATATCCAACACTCTGTCCAATCATGGTCTTCCTTGGTGGCACAAACCATAATCACTAGTGCCACGAAAATACCTGAAAACCTACTTCACTACTGTCTAGTGCTCCTTCCTTGGTTTTGACATAAACCTGCTCAATACTCCCACTGCATGTGCAATGTCTGGTCTAGTACAGACCATTGCATACATCAAGCTACTAACTGCACTTGCATATGGAACACGGGACATGTCCTCTTCTTCTGTCTTCAGACACTTTTCAACATATAAATTCACACCTACAGGAATAGGAACCTTCAACAGTTTACTATCCTGCATATTAAACCTCTACAGTATTGTCTCGACATACTTCCTCTGGTTTAACTAGAGCTTCCTCTTTTCCCGATCTCTTTTAATTTCCATGCCCAAAATATAGTTTGCAGCACAAGATCTTTCATGTCGAATTTGAGGAATTGGGTCTTAAATCCTGGATAATTTCTTTGTCATTTCCAACCAACAACATATCATCCACATACAAGACTAGATAAATAACACGGTCACCAATTAATTTAAAATAAACACAGTGATCTTCTTTGCTTCTGGTGAAGCTAAGTCCCTGTATAAATGTATCAAATTTCTGATACCACATCCTTGGTGACTGTTTTAACCCATACGGAGACTTCTTTAACTTGCATACCAGTTCTTTCTTACCCTTCACCATAAAGCCTTCAGGCTGCTTCATGTATATTTCCCATTCCAGATCCCGTGAAGAAATGTTATCTTCACATCGATCTGTTCTACCTCAAAATCAAAAGCAGCAATAATAGATAAAAGTAATCAAATAGAAGTTACCTTTGCAACAGGAGAAACAATATCACCAAAATCAATTCCCAGCACCTGGGAATAACCTTTTGCTACCAACCGAGCTTTGTATTTCTCCACCTTTCCTTTTGCATTTGTCTTCTTCTTGAACACCCAATTACTGCCAATGGGTTTCCTTCCAGGTGGCAACTCTACCAGATCCCAAGCCTCCAGTTTGTGCAAAGATGCCATTTCATCAGCCACGAACTCTTTCTAGAGTTTTCCATCCTCTGAATCTACTACTTCCTTCATAGTTCTAGGATCATCATCAGTAATAGATAAAGCAAAATTTGAACAGAAAGCATATGGACTATACTTTTCTCGTTGCCTTCTTTCTCGAACTGATCTTCTCACACCCAAATTTTGTGGCTCTTCATCTTTTGATTCCTCCTCTGCTGTAGAGTCTAATTCTTCCTCCTTAAGCTCAAACTCTATCTTCTCACGTTCCTTTGGTTGGATGTCATGTTTAATAACATCTTTGACCTCTCTTAACACCACATCTCAGCTATACACAACCTTCCATGTGATTGGGTTCCAAAGCTTATAACACTTTAAACCATTCTTATACCCAATAAAGATGCACTTTTCAGATTTACTATCCAACTTGGTTCGTTTCTCCTTTGGAACATGTACATATGTATCACATCCAAATACCCTCAAATGTGAAAGAAGGTTTCTTACCAATCCATACCTCTTGTGGAGTCTTATCCTCTAATGCTGATGAAGATGACCTATTGACTAGGTAACATGCAGTATCCACTGCCTCTGCCTAGAATTCCTGCCCTAACCCGACACCACTAAGCATGCTTCTTTCCCTTTCCATCAAAATCTTATTCATTCTTTCTGCAACTCCATTTTGTTGAGGTGTATATGGAGTAGTCTTATGTCGTGATATACCACACTTCTTACAGAATTCTTCAAATTCCTTGCTGCAAAACTCTCCACCATTATCTATCCTCAACAC
>APFE030194625.1:156983-175564 GCA_000404065.3 Pinus taeda | reverse complement strand
TTCCCCTCTCTACCCCCCTGGTTAACTACGTGGGCTAGTCATGGAAAGAATATAACACAACCCAACATTACGGACAAATGCAAGGTCAAATTGGTTTTAATCCATATGCCAGATATGTCCCACTGTCCTATCAAGGATATCCACTTTTTGCGGGTATGCAAAGGCCTATGGCACATACAATTCCATCTTATCCCGTATATGCTCAACCTGATTTGAATCGGTAGTTGCCATTTGTGGAAACTTTAGAATTACCATATTTAACTTGGCTAACCAATGATCCAATTTTGTATGCACCATGGTGGTCGATAATTCCTCATAAGTTGCCTTCTGATATTCCAAAGTTTAATGGAAATCCTGGAGAAGACCCATCAAATCACGTTATGGCTTATCATTTATGGTGTTATTCGAAATCCTTGAATGATGATTTGGTAAGACTTCATGTTTTTAAAAGAACACTCACTGGTTCAGCTGCTAAGTGGTATATTGAATTACCTAAAGCTTCCTCTAATAATTTCAGCCATTTAGGCACTACCTTCTTGACCCACTTCCACTTACCGATCAAATATGGAATTGGAACATAACTTTTGACCAACTTTAAACAAATGACTTCTACTCACATATTGGATCATATTCATGAGTGGCGTCGTTGTCGTCAAATGGTTAAAACCTATGTTCCTGATCAGCTTCTAGCTGAGTGGTTCATTAAGTCCTTATTTCCATCTATCACTGACGATGTGGCTAAAGGTGGAGTCATTACAGAAGAGCTAGTGATTACTCGTGCCCAATACTTGGATTTAATTTACACATAATTTGGCACGCTCTATGACAAAATTTCACATGCTCCGTGCCTAAATCAATCCATTCCACCTCCATCATCAAATAGGGACTCTCATGCTAGAGACGTTGTGATCGTTTTCTTGAGTACCCAAATGGCAAGTAGATCATCTAGTCAATCACTTGCCACGAATCAAAATGTAAATGCATCTGAGGTTCCTGCTTCTGAGATTAATGTCGTGTCATCTGACAAAGGTAAGAATCAAAAGTAACCAAGAAGCAAGAAAAAATGGAAAAATAAAAAGAAAATTGAAAACCCTCCTCAAGAGAAATCATCTGATTCCTCTAATCTGAGAAATAAACCTCGTTATCCATGTCTGATATGTAATGACGAGAAATTCACAAGATATTTTCCTCATCGCTCGGAAGTTTCTAATTTGTTAAAAAATTCTACTGCATCCTCAGTGTTGACAGATCCGTTTCCGAACCCGGATACCAATATGGTTGCAACTGAAAATGCTTCCACATCCCAGGTATTAATGTTATCCATCGCAAAACCTAAAGATGAGATTTTGGTTCAGACACGTAGTAAAGATTATGGTAATCCATCTTCATCATCAAATAATCAGGTCACTGATCAACCTAGTTCTTCAACTTCGACTACATCGGAAAATATTCCACTACCCATTGCACCAGAGTTAACAATAAAGCCACCTAAGGGAGTTGTGCATAAATCAATGTTTAACCCTCAAGCTCGAGTTTCTCAAAATGATAACACAATAGAATATCTTTCTTAGTCTCCTTCCTCTATGTCGACGCTTGAGGTATTACAAAATTGCCCCTCCCAGAAGTAGACTTTACTATCGGCAATAGGTGGAGTAGATCCAGTGGATTCTAATCTTGTGGTTTATAATCACTTAGGATATACACCACAGTTACCAGTGCAATTATCTTTTCTAATTCAAGTTAAAGCCCTCAATAAAATATTCATTGAACAATCATAGATGAGGGAGCTTCTACCTGTATTATGTCAATGAGCTGTTAGAAAACACTGGGGTCACCTACATTGTCAAGATCACCAACCACATTGAAGGATTTTGATGGAAGAACTTATACTTCATGTGGGATTTTAAATAATTTGCAAGTCGAAATAGGGGGAAAAATGGTAACTATTGAAATTGAGGTGGTTGATGGGCCCCTTGATTACAACTTTTACTTGGATGACCATGGGTTTATGCTATTGCTACTGTTGTTTCCACGTACTTTCGTACAATTTAATTTCATCATAAAGGTGGAATAACAGTTATCGACCAAACGTCACTTTTTGCCTCTAGTTCTCAAGTTATCAGAAGCATTCCGTTTGTTAACAGACCCCTGCTTTCACTTCAATCTATTGGTGTAGGTATTTTTAAAGATCCCTCCCTAATGGGTACTTTCACACTTCCTCCACCATCTGGAATGTCAAAAGTTGCGAGAGTCGAAACATGTAATATGTTATCCTCTATTTCCTCTGGTTTAAAGAGGATCACCAAGGGTATTGAATATGAAAGTTTTACTGAGGTTATGTCACTAAGTCCCATTGAACTCACATAGCAATCAATTTTTCTTGCTTGTGTGACATTTCCAGATCCACATTCGCCAATTGTATGGGTAGATCATTCACTGGAATACGATACTTCTTCCGATCCTTTTTCTTGTATATATTCTACAGATGAGGTAATCATCCAATCAATGATGATAGGAGAAGAACCATGGGAAGATAATCATCATTGTTCCCATCTTAAAAATTCCAGTGAATATTATTCAGATGAGCTCGTACACCCTTCGATTGTAGATTTCTTCTTGAATTCTGTTAGAATAGATTCAGTGGATTCTAAGCATAATGTTTCTAACATAGAAGAAACCTTTTCTATAGACATTTTGACCAAGCTTAATATTGTATAAAACATTCATGTCAGAAAATCTTGTTCTCCTTTGGAACTTGACCTTTACCGTGATCTATTTCGTGAATTTAGAGATGTATTTGCATGGTCTAATGAGGAGATGTCAAGCATTGATTCAAGAATTGTTGAACATCAAATCAAAATGTACCCTGATGTCAAACCAGTATGACAGTGGCTTTGACTTGTACATCCAAAGAAAGTTGTTGCCATTAAGACAAAGGTTGAAAAAATTTTGCATGTTGGCTTCATTTACCCTGTACCTCTTACTGATTGGGTATCAAATATTGTTCCCGTGATGAAAAAATAAGGAACAATCCAAGTGTCTGTTGATTATCAGGATGCAAATAAAGTATGTTCAAAAGACAATTATCCTACACCCTTCATCGACCAGATTATTGACAAATGTGCCAGATGTGAAATATTTTCATTCATGGATGGATTTTCCGCTACAATCAAATCAATATTTGCCTAGAGGATCAGTCAAAAACTACATTTATTTATCCCTGGGGCACATTCGCATATATAAAGTTACCTTTTGATTTGAATATTGCAGGGGCTACATTTTAGAGGGAAATGAACTATGCCTTCCATGATATTAAGAAAATTATACAACCATATCTTGATGACTTGCCTGCTCATTCACGAAAGTGGACTGATCACCCGCAGCATCTTAGAGCAATATTCTTATGGTGACGACACTACAAAATAAGAATCAATCCACACAAGTGTGTGTTTTGTGTTGGCTCTAGTCGATTGCTTAGATTCATGGTCTCAAAAGATGGAATTCGACTTGATACAACTAAGGTTCAGGCAATACTTGACTTTCCTCCACCTTCAAATTTATTAGAGTTACATAAACTTCAAGGGAAGGAAAACTTTCTGAGGAGGTTCATTCCAAACTATGATGAAATGGCTAAAGGTTTTAATCGTCTATTGAAGAAAGAGGTACCCTTCCATTGGGATCAAGTTACGCAAGCTTCCTTTAATGCTCTTAAAGATTCCCTAATTAGAGCATCATTAATTTATGCCCCAAACTATCAACAAGACTATTACCTGTATCTCGCTGCTACAAATATAACCATTGGAATGGTTTTAGTCAAAGAATAAAATGGAATAGAACATTCAATATATTATTTGAGCTGTCATCTCAATGATACAGAAAGAAAATATCCTTATGTGGAACTGTTAGCTTTGGCAGCTGTTCAATCTATGCAGAGGTTTCGTTACTATATTCTCTTGTGTAAAACTACAATTATCTTCGATTACAACCCTATGACATACATTTTATCAATTCAATTGCTGGGGGGCAAGTACTCAAAGTGGATAGTTATATTGTAGGAATTTGATTTGGAATTTATTAAGTCTAAGTCGAAGAAATCTCTTGTATTTACTAAACTACTTCCTGATCTTCCCTCATCCTCCAACGATTCAACATCTGAAACATCAATCTTGGATGAGTCTCTGTTTCTCATTTTGTCAAGTGATCCATGGTATGGAGATATACTGATTTATCTCCAAACTCAAGATTTCCAGCCTGATACCTCTCACTCTCAACAGCAACGTATACAATCCCAAGCCAAAAATTATCTGATCATTGGTGACATGCTTTATCGTCGTGGTATCGATACGATTTTATGTAGGTGCCTCACTCGTAAGGAGGTAAAGAAAGCTTTGAATGAATGTCATTTAGGTGCTTGTGGTGGAAATTTTTCTGGATATGCAATAACAAAAAGAATTCTCCGTGCTAGTTACTTTTGGCCAACAATATTCAAAGATTACGTAATTGTTGTCAAAAGTTGTCATGCATGTCAAATATTTGATCAAAAAGCTAGACTACAACGTGCACCTTTGCATCTAGTAGTTGTTGTTGGACCATTCACTAAATGGGGCATTGATTTCATCACATGTAAACCCACTTCGAGCAAGGGGCATGGGTATATTACAGTCACTGTTGACTATTTTACCAAATGGGCCAAGGCGATGCCTACCTTAAACAATAGCGGCGAAATGGTTGCATTATTTTTCTTAACCATGTGGTTGCCAGGTTTTGTGTACCACATGCCATAATTACATATCATGGATCTCATTTTTGCAATCACATGATGGTTGAGTTAGCTGCCAAATTGGGATTTTCACATGATAGTTCTACTCCATAATACCCGCAAGCTAATGGACAACTTGAGGCTATCAACAAGGTCCTTAAGCGCATGTTACAATGAATGATTGGAGTTCACAAAAGAAATTCGCATTTAATCCTGCACTTGGCTTTGTGGGCATGTCGAACCTCAGTGAGAAATGCTACCAGATTTACACCCTTTTAGTTGGTGTATGGTTTGGAAGTAGTCTTGCCAATTCAATGTGAAATTTCGTCACTCAAACTCGCAATCAACCTGCTACTTGACACTTCTAAGGAAGAAGCAGGTTTCTTGGAATCAATCCATCTGGATGAAACACATTGTGATGCCACATTGGCTAACGAAGCACACAAGAAATGGTTAAAGGCGCAATATGATTAAAATGTCAAGCCTTGAGTTTTATTAGAAGGTGACTTGGTCTTGCTTTACGATTAGGAGGCTGATAAAATTGGAGCAGTAAAATTTGAATCGCTTTGGATGGGCCCTTATATTGTTAAGCACGTTTTGATGAAAGGTGCCTATGAGTTAGTAGATTATGATGAAATTCCATTGTCTAAGCCCAGAAATGGGTTGTACTTAAAACGTTGCTATGCTTAATTAAGTATGGTAAAACTCATGTAAATATGCTTGGATTGCATATGTGAGTGTGTTTCTTTTAGGGATTTTATTTGGTTAAGTAATCCACTTCGCATTTGTTGTAGATGTCGAACTTTTCAAAACCATTTGTTGTTATGTCGACAGTTCTAGTCATAGTATACAGAACCTATCTTCTACAGCATGGGCTATTTTCGCTCTAGGCAACAAGTTAATGAGTTTTAGAGGGATTTGTATTGGTCAATCGACAAATAATATCACTGAGTATAGCGCTTGGATTGAACTTCTCTCTGGTGCCATTTCACTTGGCATTTGCCAAATCATCATTAGGCTAGACTCACAGCTCGTTGTGCTACAAGTTACTGACATTTATATTGTCTAAAACCCAGCAATTCATTGTATGTTCCTTAGAGTTCGTATTTTGGAAAGGTATTTCGAATTTATTCAATATCAACATATTTCCAAAAATCTAAACACATTAACTGACTCTCTTGCAAATTATGCGTTAAATAGACATTTGCAACATATGTAAAGTAAATATTTTCAATTAGCATCATCAGTTGAATAAGATTGCATCACTCAATCATAATAAAACCCTGAAAGTAAAATTGTATTTTTTTTACAAACAATTTTTGTCCAAGACAAAAATTGGTCATCTGACCCAAAAACTAAAATGTATGTAGTAAAATCATCTTAGTAAGCTAGTGGTGCTCATGATAGCAAGTCACTACCTGTCTTATCATGTGTAAAATTCTCATCCAATGACCCGGTACACCGATGGTGTGGCATCACGGTCACATAGGTAACTCCTCGATCTGGACATCCGGAATGCCCAGGGTTAATCCCTCTATGTGATCTTGCACTTCAGCCACAGTCTCGGCCAAATCCAAGTATCATAGAACCTCTCTCCCTACAGGTCTCTGTGTTGGTCCAACTACATCTCATGCGTCTCCCACAGGTTGAACAAGTTTTATATCTGTATACATAAAAATTGATTTTGTTTAGTCTTGGAGTTAATAAAAAACACAAAAAAAAAGAAAAAACTTTAAAAATCTAAAAACAGTTGGTCAAACAATTTACCAATGGCACCCCACATGGCTCCAGCTAGTAGTGGTAAACCTGGATCGCCACGAAAATCCTTTCCTGATTATGGATATTTTGCAAAATTCATCTCCTGTCGATTGAACCATTCAAAGAATGTAGGGGTAAATACGATCGAAGAATGGGCACCATGCCTAGCCATAAGACCTGTCGACCTCTGCATTCATGGGTCTCTTGGTATAGATACACTCATTGAAATGAGTTGTGGCTACAAGAGAGGTATTCTCTCTAAAGCAAAAGAAATCATGATTGATCCATAGACAAAATTCTTGATCTTTCCTCTTTTTACCTTGGACAGTTGCTCTTTAACAGATGAAAAGACAGCCCCAAACCAGTTGAACACTTTTGGGTCTAAACATTCTAAGGCATACTGTATGTATGATTTGTTAGCCAAATCAAGCATATAACTGCCAGCTAATATGGCAATGGTAAAAAGGATCAGCCTTAGCAGTAAATCATTGACATCCTTGATAAGTATCCTTCCATCGCTGCTAGGCTGGGCACCCTACCTACAGAACTCTCCACATAATCTTTCATTGGTCTACCCTTGAGGGCATGTCCTGTTAGTGAAATGGGGGCACCCCGCCTCGACAGTCTAGTTAGGAAGTATATATCATCAATGGTCAAAGGGACCTCTTTGTCCCAAATGTGAAAAGACTAATCAGTCGGATCCCATGGTTGAACAAGAAACTCTAGAAGATCCATCTACTGCCGCATGTTGGATAACTAAAAATACTTGAGTAATCCACAATTTCTTAGGGCCTCGACTATTCCCTCATTACTCAAGGCTATGATATCTTGTTCTTCATGCTCTCGTTCTCTCCATCTGATTACCATTTAAATTCTTGAATTTGAAAAAGAAACCCGAGGGACCTCAAAACCCTAAAATGTTTTTGATTAAAACAACAGGTAAATAAAAGAGAACAAAGTTAGTTCCTACCTGGTCCAAATAGCACAAGGAATGATCCCCTCAATCCTCCACAATCAACTAGAGAACTCCGGGAAGAAACTGCTCCAAACATCATAAGGTAAAACGAGATGGTGAGAATGAATGGTATGAACGAGTTTTTATGTTTATTTCTTGCACATTAATTGAGTAAACATTGGTTTTCATTTATTTAATCCATGAACATGTATGGTTTAATCTTTTGATGGAATCTTGAGCAGGATTAACAAATGGAAAGTAGTTATGACGTACTTACATGTAAATTGAACATCTTTGACCACAAAGCAAACTTTTATCACTTTTTCGAGCTTAGTTAAAAATGAAAAAGGAATCCCCTTGGAGTCCTCTTTAAGCTCTTTTCAAACTCTCTAAACATGAAAAGATTGTCGAGCGCTTGTCATTTCTAGCTCGTTGATGGATTAGAATCAATATATACTGAGTATAGTTTTACCCCTTATTCGGGCTAAGACAGATTAACTACGAAAAGGGTACTCATTGGTCAAACATGATCAATAGGTTATCTCTTGTATTGTTTTATGCTTTTTTGGGCTTGAGAGACAAATGTACAAAAAAGAACTTTTGGAGTTTCCTTTTAGTCCCTTTTCAGACTCTCTAAACATGAAAAGGACCGAGTTATCTTTGTCTTTAAACTCATTAAAAACATTAAATAGCGACAAACCTGTCCATCTATACAAGACCGAGTTTCACCTTCACTAGACTCGTTAAAACATCAAATAGCGATGGATTCACCTGAAGGGTGGAATTATACAACAAGCATATGTTATCCTCCTCAAGCTTGATAAAAGATAAAGAGGTACTGGTCAGAAATGACTGGGAGAAATGGAGAAATCCAGGAACATTTTATGGTAGCAGGCCACTCTTGAACATGACACTTTAACTTCATTGCCATGACGATGTGGGTTGGGTCATTCAACTTGATGTTTATCACACCGTTGGTCTATCATACCATCCATCACTTTGTTTTGGGTCAATGCTACCAATTCGCTTCAATGTCGCAATATATTCAAGAGAATTCATTTAATTCAAAACATCATCCTTTACAATATAGTAAACCTTCATTTTCATGTCCGCCATTCCTGAACCTTGTGTCGTCAGATGATATCAAATCTCTAAAATAATTTACCTCGTTTCATGTCTTTGATGTGGGATCCATCAAGGCCCTCCTATGATGAGTCGCTTCTTGTCGACATCAGCATATCATCCAAGAAGTTGACTTAGAAACACCCCTTCAGTACCTTGAGGCTTTCATACATCAATGGCAGGTTTCTCGCTTTCGGCAATCCATTCGGGCCGTGATATATTTTCAGGAGTACTACATCAAATGTACAATGGCCTTAAATTCATGGTCAACCATTCATGGGTCTATATCTATAGACGACTATATTTGTACATGTAATGAAAGTTTATAAGTTGAGCATGGGTATGCCTTCCCTCAACTAAAAATTGTGAGAAAAAATCAAAGTATCACGATATATGTATTGTAACTAATGCAAGTCTCCTTCCGTTTTGAAACATTCTCTCCAAGTGGTAAAGCATCTCACTTGACATTTTTATTTTTGACTTCATGCTCTAGGGGGCAACTGTTACAGGTCAATTTGGGCACATCAACCCCAACTTCGAAATTTGTATTATTAGGGTACAACAATCCCTAATTCAGTTGTTTTCATTCCCTAATGAAGTTAACCTACATCATGCTTGCCTCCTAAGAGTTTCCATGTCACCACTCATACAAAAAATGCCTCTAAGGAGATCAGTGCATGTGGCCCTTTATTAGGCTACATTGTAATGCAGGAATTGCACTGTCTAGGTGCACTGTAGCATAGTTTCCCTTTGTTTCACCTACACTGAGCAAGATTCATTGAAATTTTGAAATGAATCCATTGGATTGCTCATCCAATGGATACTTTTGGAAGTTTATAGATGGATTGAGCTCACTTTTGGATGAGGAAGAGGATGAATTAACCTTAATCCATCAGCCCTTCCTCCTTGGAACCACTTCCTAATTTTGGTAAAGTAGTCATGAGGGTCATTGATGGCTTAACCTCCTCCATTTAGCTATAAATTGACCAAGCATTCAAAGGCTGGTCTAGGTTGGAATTTCTTGAGCTAAGGAAATGATATTTGAATGAGATTAATGATAGTATTATAATGATGTCAAAATGTTGCCTCACGAGGAGAGAAGGGTTTGAAGCTGGGAGGATGACACTGAATCGAGCATGAACCTTCATGGGTTGTAATCTTTCCTTCTATTAATAAATAATTCTAAGCTTTTTCCACTCGTGTTTATATGATGTATATCATATTCTGGATTTTATGATATGTTTAGTTAATGGATCATTATTGTATGCTTTGATGGGCTCTTGTCTCAGCTTGTGTGCAGGTACTTTCCAAGTGAGTTAAGTACGGAAAGGAGAGGTGAAATCAGTCAAGGGAGAGAGGGATCAAGTGAAAGTTACAGGTTGGTTCATTTCCTTCCTTCTCTTATCTATTAATTATAGGAAAAGCAATGAATTACTTTGTCTGTTGTTTCTAGACTAGCTACTAGGTCTAAAGTGTTAGGCATTTGAAGAAACACTAAATTTTCCCAAAATAGTTTTGGTAATACCATCCCCCACTATTTGATAGGAAATTTCTCTTGCCAATAACTTATCAGGAACATATAATGGAAGAAAATTTGGAGTTGTGATACTCCCAAAAACTCTGACATAAGTAAATGACTCTTTGCCAAACCATCTTTCCACTGGAAAGATGTTTGTTTTAGCTTCCTCCGATAGCCTAGGGGATTTCTTATCAAAACTAGTCTAGTGAATTGGTAAGATAACACCATGACAAATTTTGTAAAAGTGGGAGTTAAAATTTGATTCCCACAAAACCTTATGATAAACATGGATAGGATTAGGGTCCTCTAGAGTCCATTTCCAACCCATGTTTAGAAAATTTGAAAGAAACATATAACGTCCATCACATATGCACTCATATAAAAAGGAGGGATAACCTGAGAGGTGATAATTATATTCTATCTGTATTCTCTAATGGACATAGCAAAATTATCTAATAAAATATTGCTCCAGTTCATAATCATAGAATTAGTAGTCACATCAATTAATGAAACCCATTCAATAGAAAACTTGGTATTTTCCACCTTTCCAAATAGCCTACACAACATTGCGGCTACAAAATTATGTGGGGTTGATAGAGGTACAATTGGGTACATGCCAGTTTTCTCTCACTTGAACTTGGTGGAGCCAGACCTCCAATTCTGCATGATTTCCATTGGGTCTTCATTTTCTTTCACGAAGTGCTCAATGAAGGCTTTGTCACAGAGCTTCTGTGGTTCTGGAAGATGATACATTTGACGTAGATTATCTAGAGTAAATGACCCCATGACCTCGTGCTTGGAATTCCTAAATTTTCTATCTGAAATTTCAACGTTGTCGATGATCCATCTTACCATATCAGTGTATGGCAATGTTTTAGGCGTTGCAACTATTCTAAGCAGGGAAGAACATGCTACTTCAAAAATAAGCCTTGAGTGAGACCTCGGCATCTGTTGTTGCTTTAGTCAACAGGACCCTTGGGTTTTCTTCCTCCAATAGATTGTACTTTGCATCCCATGAGTTAGTTCTACCATGCTTGTTGCATGTAGTATTAGAGAACAGTGGAAGCATGTCTGAATATTCAGATGTAGTAGCCTCTGCAATCTTCTTTCTTCTCTTAGCCATTTTCCTGAGATTTGTTTTTTTTGGAAATTTCTTAAAATTTTGGCAATGGACAAAATAGAATGAAATGCAGAGTGACAAGGAAAGCGGAAACACGATAACATAGTAAATTTTGAAACGATGTAAGGATGAAAATTTTATTTCAAGACAGTAAAAAAATATATCAATATTCTCGAGTCGTGAAAAGAGTAAATGCGGTTAAACCTTATTAACTACTCATTAAGGCCTACATGTGGTTTTCTTTATGTCTCATCAAACCATTGCATCGCAAGTTGTAAATGATATTTCAAATGGGTGTGTTTTAAGTGTGATATCGATCATGCAATTGTGATAAATGGTTTTATCAAAATATCGTAAATCGATGATGTCAAGTTATGTGGAATAGACCAATTCAAAGTTGCTTTGGTATTTTTGTGATTTGAAATCAGTGGTGTGCTCTTAACTTTTTTGAGAGATCTTCCCTAAACGGATGACTATTCCATTAAAAAATATATTTGTGATAGGTCGAACTTGATTCAAGTTATAACAATTTTTATCATTTTGTCGAATCTGAACCATATCGCAGTTCGCAGCTTTTATGGTTTGAATATTTGCGCCTTTGTGAAAGTTGCAATGCGATAAGTACTTTATATCATAAAGAATACTCTAAGCCTTAAGGTTTATAAAATAGTTTAACAATATCTTCGGTCTACTAAGGGGGTTCTTTTATCATGTTTTTGTAGACACCGACTCATGAATAACCTTTGTTACTTTGAGATCATGCGATTTGTGATAAGGAAAGAATGCTTAGTCATAAAGTGACTCGGTTTAATATCTTAAGTCCATCTAAGGTTTTATTTTCTAAGTTTTTTTTTTAAATAAATTGAAGGGGCCCCTTTTAGTAATACAATACTAACTATTATAATAAATGGGGGGGTTGTTGAATAGTACAACTATTGGCAATTCACTGGAAGAACCAGTTACCTTTGATAATTTTGAAATTTATAAAACTTTCAAAATAAAGATAGTTCGGGAAATAGGAATGACATGAATTTTAAGATAAGTAACATTTATCTGAATAAAAAAAACTAGCCTAGTTACAATTATTTTGATATCCTCTTAAAAATGAAAATTCCTTTGTCTATATCAGTCTTTACTTAGTTTAAAAATAAAGTAGGGGGATTTTTCATATCAACTTTTAAATATACTCATTTTTCATAGGTAGAGCCTCTACTGCCAGCAGACGTCCATAGCCTCAATAGGGTTACCTTTTAACTAGCAATGATTTAGTGCCTCATCCAGATAAGAGTGTAGTTTTCAGATATAAATCCAAAATCATATACTTATTTGCCTTTTTTCTTTTTTAAATAGATTATTTTTTTGCAAAATTTATCTTATTATTACTTAAAAGTCATTGTCTTGGTTTGGTGGCCAAATACTGACAATGCCATTCACCGGTTCTAATTCAACTGAACAAGCTAGCTCGTGATGAGACCCCTTGTCTTAAGATTAAAATAATCTCAAGCCATTACCCTATTTTGGTATGCAGTATTGGCAATGTCAATCTATTATTTCCCTATGAACATGGTAAGAAGGCTCTTGATGAGACCTATTATCTTTTAAGTGTTTTATTATATTTTAGAATTACACTCTAAAAAGAGAAAATTCTAATGGATGGGTAGAGCCATTGACTCCTTAAGAGTTTTGGATGACAATTATAGAGTTGAAGATGCTTATCTGCAAAGAGTCTTTACTTTTTTAAAGATACTTTTCTTGACTGATAGTAGAACAAAAGTTTTTTATAAGGTTGGAGTTTCTCAAAGAATAAATACTTTTGGTGGAAAAAGAAAATTTCAAAGAGATAGAAATTAGCTAATTTTCAAATGTTATAATTATTTTCTTAACAATATCCACTTATAAAAGTAAAAAATTAAAATATTTTCAAAAGATTTATTATGAGGCCAAAAGTAAATACTTATTCAACATTTATTTTTCTAGAAAGCATAAAAATGAAAGAAGGTAAATGCGATAGTGTATAGGAGATAGAAGAGGTGGTCTCCTATGAAAAATAATTTTTCAAAATCTACCCATTCACGCGCAGAGAATCTCTCTTGCCTCATAAATCTTGCAATAGAAACGTTGATGGGCTGATTTGTTCTGTAATCTAAAATGGTCCAAGCCATATTATTTGGAATTTGGTATTCTTACCTTTTTCCTCATGTGCTTTATCCCACTTCAATACAAGGTCTCCAAATTGAAATGATTTTGGACTAACATAATTTGCATCAAAGGAAGATTTAACTAATTGTTGATGATGGGCATGTATGATTTTGGCTTTCTCTCTTTCTTCTTTGAGTTTGAGGATTTGTGATTGTCTTAATTGCAAAGAAGAAGAAGGAGTTTCTTTAATAAATTGAACTAGGGCTAGAGAGGGAATAATTATATTTGTAGGAAGAACAACTTCTTTCCCATAGACTAGATTAAATGGAGAAGTTCCTATTGAGGCCTTCTGTGTTATCTGATCTGCCCATAGAGAAAATGTTAAAGATTTATGCCAGTTTCTTTGACTTTGATCAATAGTTCATTTAATGATCCTAATTAGGTTTTTATTGGTTGATTATGCTAAATCATTTCCTTAAGGATAATAGTTGGCATAATAATTAAGTTTGAAACCTCTTTTGAGAGCGAATTTTGTCATAGTGTTGCCTGTAAAGTAAGATGCAATGTCAAACATCAGGGCAGTCAGTAGGCCAAATCTGGTAATGATAAATTAATCAATAAATTCGATAATGTTCTCAGAATTGGTTACATTTAGTGGAATTTCTTCCACCCATTTAGTAAAATAATCAGTTTCTATAAAGATGTATCTATGTTTCTTTGAAGAGTGAGGAATGACCTCACCTATTATGTCCAGTCCCCATTGCTCAAATCGTTGTTCGATGTTGACTGGTTGTAATGGAAATGTAGGTTTCCTTTGTCTTCTAGCTGCAGTTTAACAGGTTTTTCACTTCCTTACATATTCGTGTGTGTCCTTGAACAAGGTTGGCTGGTAATAGCCAACATGCAAGTTTTTATGTGTTGTTGTGTCTCCTCCAAATTGTCCACTAGCTAGTCCATCACGGAGTTCCTCCAAGACCTTTTTTGCCTCGAATTTTTCAAGGCACCTTAGGAAAACAGAGTCATATTTTTTTCTAAATAAAACATCATTGACGATTTCATATTGCTTTGTTTTCAATCTCAAAGCCCTTTTTCTTTTGTAACTAATCTGCATAGGGGCATATCCATTTCTTAAATAAAAGATGAGATCAGCATATTGAGATTCAGTAGCATTGAGGCTTACCTCTAATATCTATGTATCATCACCTGAATCTTCTTCTGCTGGTAAGTTGGATGCTCCAACTAACATTCTACAAAAACCTTGACCCCTAACAATTTTATTTGGCCTAATTTCAACATCATATTCTTGCAGTGCAATTATCCAGTTGGCTCTTTTTTCTCCTAATTCCCTTTGCACCAGTAATTTCCTTACTACTGAGGATGGAACTATGATTTTGGTGTGAGTTTTAAGGAGAAATGGTCTAAAATGCTTTATTGACTTAAAAACAGCAAAGGCATGTTTTTCCGTAGAGGAATAATTTAATTAGGCACCTTGTAGATTTGAACTAAAAAACGAGATTGGTGCTTCTAACTATTGATCATTAAGCTATGTCAAAATGACAACATATGATGTTTCTGACATAAACGCGTATAAAACAAAATGATTGGAAAATTTGGGAGTTGTTAGGGAGGGAGATTTGAAAAAAAGCTTGTTTGATTAAATCAAATGCTTCTCTTTCATTATGACCCCACTTGAAAACTAAATTTTTCTTAATTTTAGACTATAAAGGTAAAACTATTTGTGAAAAGTCAGGGACAAATATTTTCACAAAATTTATTTGACCAAGGGAACACTGCATTGATTTCTTATTATGCGGTAAGGAGATTTTCTCAATTTCGTTAATCCTTTCTGGATGAATATAAATACCCTTTTTTGATAGGAAAAATCCTAAAAGATTACCTTTGCTTAAGGAAAAATAAGACTTCTTTGGATTGAGCAAGATCCCATATTTTTTGCATCATTCAAAGATCTTCTTAAGGTCATTTAAATGGTTGCTTCTCTTCTTAGAATAGACAGTGATATCATCCAGGTAAATAACAACTGATTTGTTAATGAGTCCTTTAAAGGCTATATCCATAGCTTTTTGAAATGTGGCACCTACATTAATCAAACCAAAAGTCATTTTTTAATAACCATATGTTCCACATTTAGTTCTGAATGTGGTTTTCAATCTACCATCTAGATGGACCAGGATTTAGTTATATCCCGAAAATAGAAATATATATTAATTTTAACCTATTCTCATAATTTATTCCATTAAAATAAGTAAATGAATTAATAAATTAATAAATATTTGAATAAATAAATATTTCTAATATATAAAGCAATTCCATTGACTAAATTAATTAGAATTAGGTTACTTATTATAATAATTAAAATAAAATAATTTAACATCCTATGATATAAAAAACCCCCTTTTCTCATATATGAATGAGTTAAATTAATAATAGAGAAATATATTAATATGATAAATTACAAGTAGTTATTTATTCTATTATTTTTTGACTTATTAATTTTCATCAATCTAGCCATTTTGGATAGTCATTGATGGTCAACCCAGTCAACCTAGCTGTTTGATGATCCGCTATCCCTATATAATTGGTGGCTATGATCTGACTCCTCGGCTTGTCCTGACGATGAACCACACTAGTTGGTCCGAAACACGTCGACAAAGGTTCTCTATATGTGATTTACACCGAAATTCTTCTTAATAATCATAATCATCATTGGAGACTCGTCAATTAGTGACATTGTCATAAATGGATGGTCTAAAAACTAATTCAATGGAAAATCTATCAGGACTATAATCCTCAGATGGTATGAGTTTTGATGCAACATTAGCTCACAGATCGACACTGACATTTTGCAGTCTAGTCACAGGAGAAATATTAAATTCCAAAAAATGTGATGTAAGATCCTGGACTAATGATTGATAATGCTTAAGATGTCTATAAAGGGAGTGGATAGTATTTCTTACTTGTTTAATGACAATTTCTGAGTCTCCAAAAACCTACAAATATTTGATGTTGAGGCTAATTGCTTTGTATAATCCTTGAACCAATGCCTCGTATTTTGCGGTATTATTTGTACATTCAATTTCTAATCCGCAAGCTAACATGGTATTTTCTCTTTTTAGGATGATTAAATGCAACCAATGCCTGCACCATCGTTAGATTTGGAACCATCAACGTATAAAGCCCAAAATAAAGTGTTAACTATGGGTTTATTTACAAATTTTTTACACTTGGAAGCATCTGTCTGCAAGAAATTTTCAATTTGTGAGATGACAACATTATCCAGAAAGGGACTCTCTTGTGCTTTAAAATTCCTTAAAAATCACCCAGCCCAATAATTCCCAATAATGTTATTAGTGAATGCTACCGGCTCATTATCACCTTCAAAATCAGTCACTATATGTTTCAGGTATTTCTCTCAGTCAACTCAAATTTGATTTGGCATCCCATTATAGGGAAAACACATGTGAGACCAGTCTGTAGCAAAATATCCATGGTGTTTCTAGGACCAGTCTCTACTTAGAATTATACCGTAGAATTCAGGAATATCAATGATCAATATATCAATTATTTGATAGACTTTGGGATTTGAGGAAATTTGAATGTTAACTAAATTTAATTCCCCTAAGACTTCTACTTTGGTTCTTTCAAGTTGTATTATGTGAACAATGGACTTTTGAGGAGTGATGTTTAACTTAGCACAAACTATTTTTGGCATTATATTAGAAGAGGCTCCTAAGTCAATCAAATAATTATGAAAGTTCCTATTGAAAATTTCAAAGGTTAAGAGGAAACGAGGCATGTGTGAATTAGATCTGTCACCAAATAGGATGACATCTGTAGGGTAAAATTTGTTTGAAGAAGTCAGGGGTTTACTCATGCCTTTAGCAGCTTGAGATACAATAGCAGCAGGTAGGGGAGAAACAGGAACTTCATTTAGTTCTCTAAGTAGTATTTCTTGTTGGTGCTTTAGTTTGCTAAGTTCATGTAGCAAAATATTGGCCCTAGTTTTCTTCATGTCTTCGACAATGTTATTCTCCATGGTATCAGAAAATACTAGGGTCTTTAAGGTAGATGGAAGATTTGATGAAGATGGATTTGGTTATGAAGCCTTAAGAGAAGACTTTTTTCTAATTTCTTTTTCTTTAATAGCAGGAGTTGGATTTTTCTGCTTTTGATTTGACTAAGTCATATTAGCAGGCCCTTTGCTTCTGGTGCTAATGGGAAAAGATTCTTGTTCTTGTTTGTTTGGAAGGATAAATTCCCAAATACCATTTAGTTCAACTACTTCTTCTTCTTTAGTTTCTTCATTGGTCATTGTGGTTTCTTCTTTCTCTTCTCCTAAGTCGGACTCAGTCTTAGATATGGTATTTGGTGGTTGAGGACTAGAAGGTTGATTCCTCATAAAAGATATGAAAGTTTTTTTGGTAGAAGAGGATTCATAAACTTATTTCTTCATTTCAACCATTTCGTTAGACATGGTTTTTAATACTTTCTAAAGGCCTTCAAAATCAAAATGATATTTTGGGGCTTTCTTTTTAGAGTCATATTTGAAATTAACTTTCTTAGATTTTACGTTTTCCTAAGGGGTTTTCTTTTCAAGAGAAATTATGCATTTCTCTACAGATAGGGCTTCCTTCATGCTCTCGGCTAATGTTGCCAGATTCACTCTATCTACAAAAATGGTTGTATTAGAAGGAAGAGAAGTTATGTACCACTGAATTTGAACATCAACACCAGGGGCTGACATAGTTAGAATTTTATTTAGTTTGTTGAATCTAGAGTTGAATACTTTGATCTTTTCTCCCATCTTAGCCTTTAGATTGGATAATTAATTGATGAGAAATGTAGTGGTTCTATCATCTCCAAACCTAGCTAGGAATTTTTCTTTGAACATATCCCAGCTAGTTATGGAGCGAGGGGGCAATGAAAAGTACCACGATCCTGCCGATCCTGTAAGAGTATATGGAAATAATATGACTATGTAGTCTTCTCCATCAACTTCATTTAAATTGATGGCCATCATATAGTTATGGAGATGTTCCTCTGCTGGTATTTCATCATCAGGATTAAATTTGGGCAACTATCTTTCAGGATTCTTAGGAAGACGGTGTTATGAAACCAGCTCAAGAAAAGATAGAAAAGATAGATCAATGCCTTAGAATTCATCCTCTTCGAGGGGGAAACCTCCTTTACA
>APFE030194625.1:118908-142740 GCA_000404065.3 Pinus taeda | reverse complement strand
ATCTTGCTTTGAGACAGGCCACCTAGCCAAAAATTGCCCAAAAGCCTCTGAGAAAAATTTTGCTAGAAAAACTCACCACAGATCCACATGGTGGGAAGGAGCACAAAAATAACACTACACTGTCATGCAAGAAGAATACTCTCTAGAAAACTCTGAATTACAAGAAATCGGGCAAGATAGAAACAACTCTCAAGACAAGCAGGGAGAAAGCCCCGCCCAACAACAAAAAGGTGAACTCAATAACCCCTCAAGCATCGACAGTTATGAGGTTTCAAATAACGCACATTCTCCAACTATCTCCAAAAGGACGAACACAATAGATCGCGAAGCTAAGACACCAATGTCCCGAGAACCAGAAGAGATGAAGGAGATGCAAGATAAAGGAAGTTCGAAGACCATAGAGAAGAAAAAGAAAGCTACATCACCAATCTCGCCAAGAAAGACAAGGAGTCAGACAATTAGAAATTAAGAAATTATAGGTCTGATAGACCAATTTGGTCTTAGTGGACGTTAACCACCACCATCATCATCATCATCATAATTCTAATATTTATATATATTCTAATAAATTTAATTATATATCTATACTAGTATTTGCATTAAGATGCGTAAAGCAGTGCTGATAAGATATGTGAACACTAATTTCATTCCCGTTTGAGCCAAAAAGAGAACTTATTAGGTATATGAGGTTTTGATATCATAGGTTTTAACATGATAGGTGTTAAAAATATGTGATATTGAATATTTGCGACACAACAGAGGTGAAATCACATGAAAATATTATAAAAAAATGAATCGCAATCACATACGATATTGCTGATCAATGATGATTAGAGGTGACATTATATGAAAGTTGACATCAGTAGTCGGGGTTCTTATGATATCAAAAACCGCCAGTCAGGGTTCAAAGCTATGTACTTTATCTTTGAAATTGAGGCAACGTGACCACATTTCAAATATTGTATATGTGAGTTACGATATGCGATGAAATCGTTGGGAATGGGTCACTAGTGTTAATGTATCGTGATGGGCGATAACAAATTAACAAACGATTTGTCTACAAAATTAAAGAAGATGGAGCCTTTTCTCTCTCCTCCCAAAGGGACGCATGATAGAAAACACTCGATCTAATAAGAGACATGTGGGAAACAATGACTAGACGTGTTAAGGGACATGTGGCAACTATTAATTGGTTGCAAGAACTGACACATGGAGGCTAACATCGTCATGGTATTCGAACACAGTTGATATGTGGTAGGTGGATTCAATAATTTCAAGGCTCACAATATCCAAAAAAATGGTAACACGTGGCATTACTCACAAGGTGACATGTGCTAGATATGTGGTGGTGATGGCATCATGTATGGGATATCAACAATCAAAGGTTAAGGCATAATGTGCATCGAAGTAAAACCTCTGATTGATAACATCCAATTGAAGGGCTTTGATATGGGGGCTAAACTGCGGTCGTGTGAAGAGCTACACGACCAAGGGGTGAATGGAGAAGATGATTGGGGATTGGAAATCAGTGAATTGACATTCCATGCACCAAGGTTACACCTCTTCTTGGAAATGGCCAATAGAGAGGGCTCCGATTTTGGTGCTAGCATGAAGGTCACAAAATGTTCAAAGGAAACAAGGGTTATTGGAATATCGCAATCAGAGATAGATGGATGTAAGCAAAGGTTTGATTTTGAAATCTGTGATCAAGGGCGTATGCAATTTTATATTAAATATCTTTTGATAAAATTAATCGGCTCGAGAGATATACAAGATCGCAAGTTTTTCTAGGACAACCATCTAATTTTTTGAATAAAGATATCTGGTAAACCTAACGTGTAGAGAAAGACATATCACAATCAGATATCGATGGATCTAAGCGTAGGTTTCATTCCAACACCTGTGATGAAGGGAAGATGTGTTTTTATATTGAATATGTTCTAATAAAATTAATCGGGTCCAGAGATAGATCGGATCACAAGTTTTGGTAGGTAAACCATCTCATTTCTCTGATTAAAATGTTCGTTAAAGTTGATGTGTGTCGAAGGCCATGTGGATGCATGTTCTGTTAATTAATGGAAAAATGCAGTCAATTTATGGTTTTCGATATTCTATATGCTTTCATTAATACTAACGATTCTTGAAGATTTCTCTCATACAAGTATTGGATTCATGCATAATTGGTCATTTTCTCTAAGTGTAGGTGTTGGTTGCTCTTGTGTTTTTTTCTCGCAAGCTAGTCCTGATAAACAGAATTCACGAGAAATGCCTCGATGGACTAAACCTAGAAGGAAGATTCGTGTTCAACAACATCCAATTCCTCCTCCTCCTGAGGTCACATCAATGCCAGTATTATTTTCTGACGCAACATGCATCCCTGATGTTGGGGACTCTAGCTGACAGGCTATGTATAAGCTTTTTGAAAATGAAGGGCTAAAAGTAATAGGAAGAATAGACACAATAGAAGATAGGGTTCTTATTTGAGAAATTGCATAGAGTGATGTGGCCAATTTGTTTCTCCATAGAATTGGTGTTTGCCCGATCATATTGCCTTATATGGATATGATTAGATGGGTCATTGTTCATTTGAACATCACAGATATGAACTTCATGACCAAGATACATACGGTGGGATGTACTACATATGTAAGCATAATCATTCATAATGCAGTCCTTGAATCCAGAACCAGTAGTGGAATCAGAGGTTTACTCATCAGAACATTCATATATATCTATGTGTGTGTGTTTGTAAGCTGAAGGCAAATATGTTTGTAATGATCCCTAAATGTGAACATAAAATGTCCAATGCTTAAGAGGCATAACAAATCACATGCTATAACAAATCACATGATAACAAAGATTAGATAGCATAAGAAACTGCATGCTTTAACAAATTTCCTAACAACAAAGATTAATAACTTATTAAGGAACAGATAAAGCTCATTACATGTCATGGTCAACCCATGAGAGGTTCAATCAAAATTGGAAAATAGTGGGTTATGAAACCCCTTTATTAATATGAAGATTACATGGAAGTCTAACTTGATAGTAGGGTCTTTCTCCACTTGCATGCATTTTGTTTTCCAAGTTACAAGTTGTTGTTTGCATGGCAAGAATTAGATTAATGTCAAGGGGAATTTTCCCTTAGGATCATATGCACTGCTAGCTTTGCCTAAATGACCTAAAACACGGCCTTCTCAATAGGCTAGATACCTATTAATGGCATCTTAGGATGGCTGTGGAGGTACCCGAAGGTTTCTTCAAGCGCCATGGAGTTGGGTGTGGGCTCGGTAGAGGGTCTACCACCTTCAATGTGGAGCTGGTAAGGAAGGAACCTCTCAGGAGTGCACACCAAAACCGTGGTAGGTAAGCGTCACAAGAGTGCCTACACCACCTTGGGTAGGATTATCTCCCAGTGGGAAGGAGAGACACACTATTTAGGAAGACTCGTCGACCAAAAATCCATTAGAGAATGTATCACCCACACATAGGAGGGATAACTTTGTAGACCATCCTAAGTAACCAAAGGTATCATCATCAAACCATGAAGCACGTCTATGAGTGTATGAGATTCCTATGATAGAGACATAGTTGGCAAGACTGGGTTGAAAAAACCTTTGCAACAACAGATCTTATAACTGGGGAGGTTCTAGATCTCTTCATCTAAGACACAACAAAATATGAAGTGAGGTCCCTTGGCTGAGTCATGACAAGAATGAGAGGGGAGGCCTTGTTACAGTGCATAGGAGTGAGGCTATGAACTCAAAGAAAATTTTGGGATAACCTTATCTTTCATATGGCCAAAACCCTAGTCAAGGGAGGCTTCTCAATGGTGGAACCAGATTTCCCCTCACGGGATTGTTCCAAATGACGTGGCAGAAAATCCATAGAGTGGTTGTAGTCTGTTGGTGGGAGGAACCTTTTGATAATAGAGTTATATAAGAGTTATGTCATTAATTTTATAAATATTTCATATTAAAACTCTAATACATATAACATTGGTTATTTATAATAATGAGAAAATATCTAAACTTTGAAACTCATAAGTGATAACACTTTTAAAAATTTTCTTCGTATTATAATAAGAACTATCGAAGGAGTCCACATGGAATATTATACTTAGCAAATCAAATATTCCCTATTAATATTTTTGTTATCTAACACAATTCAAAATCTTCGCTCTCTGATATGCAATAAATGGTTGCACTTCAATATTGTGATATGCTAATCTCACAGGTTCTCCCATATCGGAGGTCAGAGGTGTAGGTATATTGGAACAGATGCCTCTAAGGATGAAAAGGGAGTTGTGGGTAAGTGAGAGCAGTTTTTTTTTTACTGTCAAGCATTTTGAAAGTATTTATTTTGAATTAGAGTTGTAAAACCATGCTCACATCAATCACCGTCATGAAAATTTGTAAATATTTCCATTTTTTCCTAAAAATAAATGAACATTATATTTTTTTTAGAAAGGGGATTTTTTTTGGAATTTTAACTAAGTTTCACAACAATTATCCATAAAAGAAAGTAACTATTTTGAAATTGAATAAAAAGTATGCTTATTGAAATGAAATCGAAAGGGGCTAGTTCAATATAAAAGGGTTAAAATGGCACGACAATACAAGTGTTGGACTCATGGGATATTTTTTTCATTTATTCTAATTAATGAATAATAAAAAAGAAGCTTGAAACATAATATTAAATCAAATTGAAAAATAAAATAGGATGACAAGATAAGCAAATGTGAAATAACAAATGATCCAAAAGGAAGTTGCAAATACATAGGGTTCCCCATTACCAATATGATAACAGTAAACTCAAGTTTGGGGTGTTTTCTTTTTTACCATAATAGTTTGGAAAGTTTGTTCATACTAGGTTTTTAGTCCTCTTGTTGTTTGAAAAAATCATTGCAAACTTCTGTGGTAAGTCACTCCTTGGAGAGCTGAAAAGAGATTTGGCAATAAGTGAGAACATATATTTTAGTTTCTATTTCCTTGTCAAGTATTTTTTAAAATATTTGATTTGAAGTAGAGTTGTAAAAGTATGTTCATATCAATCAAAAAAATGTGAACTTGTAAAATTTGTCTTTTTTTTCTAAAGATGAATGCTCACAATATTTTTTGTTCTACAAAGGAGGAAAATTATGGAATTTTAACTAAGTTTCACAACAACTACTTGGAAAAGAAAGAAACTATTGTGAAATTGAAAGAAAAGTATGCTCACTAAAGGGGAATCGAAAGGGGCTAGATGCAATGATTAGAATCCAGGTGCTTGTAAAGAATTTCATGCTAATATCAATTCCTCTTGTTGCCTATGCTTGATGTAAGAATTTCCTTGCATGCGGAAGTAGCGGTTGAAGGAAAATTTTGGAGGGATGTGAAGATCAGCCAATGTTTGAATTTTGTAGATAACAATGAATGTTAAGCCTTATTGGTCTATCTTGCCAATGTCCAATGTCCCCTTTCATAATTTCATTCCTTGTATGTATTGCCAAACCCCATGCCATTTGAAGGGGAATTTGCCTACAAGACCCTTGCATTATTGGGGCAAGTGACACATTAGGTCGGTTGAAGTTGTCCCATGGTGGACCTTTGCTTTGGAAGAAGTAAAAAACAACAAGGATGGTAATTGAGGTGGTTTTGATCCACCTTTATAGAAAATGGAAATTACTTTTCCAGCTGCTCCATTTACAAGACATACTTCAGCCCAAAATTTACATGTGAGGAAAACCAGTTTTTCATTACAAATAAGAAATTTTGTAGCCAGTTGTTCATCTTCTTCATATGGACTAGGAGGATGGTGGTTCCTTTTCTCTCCATAGCAATGTCTAATTGGCATGTTCAATTTTTTGAGAATTTATTTCTTATGCAATTCGACAACTAGGTTAGTTAGATATAGGTGAATTGCAATGTCAAATTCCTTCTACTTATCCTTTAACAAGAAGGAATATTTCCTTGACATGAGAATGTTCTAGTCTTTGAATGTTGGTGTTGCATTATTGACATTTGTGAACAATTGTTGGAATGTTGTTTGAAGAGGGTTCGTCCCTTGATTACAAAATATGTTAGATAGTGTGATGACCATGTCAAAGGTGCACCAAAGGGCATTGCCATGTGATGTGCTGACATACATGGTGATGTCCTTCACAGGAGGTAGTTTCCTAAGATAACCAACAAGTATGATAGATCGATTGCCGAAAGGAACATTCTGATATGAAGGAAATACCTCACTTAAGCGATTGTCTATCTGTGGAAGATGTTTAGGGCCAATAAAGCTCATTTCATTGGTTAAAATGTATTATAGTGACAAATTTTTTCTGTGAGATGAAGAAGTGTTTGGACCTCAAGAGGATGCATTGACACTAAAGGAATGCGAAGGGCATAATGGAATGTAAGAGCCTTTATGTTAAACATTCCAATACCTATTAGAGTGAGTAGAAGCAATGCACTTGAATTGGGAAGAGATTTAGCAAGAAATGTGTCTTTTAGGAAATCAATTAAATGAGACTTCCACATGCCATCAGAACCTTGGATGATCAATCTAAGTGGAGGAATGGAGGAAGTGGTCCTAAATTGGGTGACGACAATGGTGAAAGAAACTTGCTGGGTGGGCAATAGTGAGGTGGGTGAGAATAGAACCGGAGACAAAATAGAATGGATTTGGGTGGATGAGTGACTAAAGTCTATGAAATGTATGGTTGTCTCTTGCAAATGGAAATGGATGGTACTATGGTCCCAATTGTGGTTAGAGTCAAAGTCATGATGTCCAAGGTTGTTAATGTCATCAATTTCCATGTTATTTCAAGGGTGTATATGAGAAAGGAATTTCCATTCATTAATGTCTACATATTCAAGGAGGTTTGACATATCATTAGTGGAGGTGTCATCATAGCAAGTAGAAATGGGGGTTTCAAGGGCTTGATGAACATGCCATGGAACATATGCATATCTTTTTTGTTTCTACTGTTAAATGATTGCTTCATCAATGGAGCCTATGTTTGATGGGAGTGTGCGAAAAGTGAAGTCTAGAACTAGTTCACTCCAGCACAAAGAAGTGTAGGATGCATCAGGAGGAGAAGGGATTTAGGGATAAGAAGGAAGGACATGAATAATCCTGCAACGATTTATTTGTTTCCATTGGTTATATTTGTTGCAAGCAAAGAAGGACCAGGGACAAGCAACTTCAAGAAGAGTTAGTGTTTCAAGAGAAGAAGGTTTATTCATGTATGCTACAATGAAGGGTGTTGTTGGGAAGGGGGAACTTAGACCATGTGAAACACGTCAAAAAATATGTTGAGTAACATTGACAAAATCAAATGAGTGGGTACAAAGTGAAAGGGGTAGTTTGTGTAGCATGTGGAATTTTTCCTATGCACCGATGTCCCTATCGACAATTGTTTTTTTTTTTTAAATTCGGACAACATTAACAACAGGTGTTTTAGGGTGGACATCTTGGGAGATATGTGACAATAATTGTTTATAAATTTGTCATATTATTTTTGGTTTTGATGCATATTTCACGATGTAGCGCTAAACAACATATCGAGACAAATTCAGTTTGCAATTGATGTTTACTCTCCATATGTATAACATGTCAGAGTTGTGTACATTTAACCTATCATGATTACAAGTGGGGACATATTTATTTTGTCCATTATCATAAATGATTAAAGAGGAGGTGGGACTCAAATCCCATGGAAATTCATAGTGGAAAACAAGAGTGGGAACTTTTTTAAGAAGAGATGAAGAGGGCTGCCATTTTTCTATGCCATTGAATGCAGTTAAGAAGATTCTCATAGTCCTGAAGGCGAGAGGATAAAAATATCAATGGCAATGGGAGGATGCATGCGTCATTCTATGTAGATATGTGTACATAAGGTCCACGTTGTTCAGGAGGACCAAGATTCCAAGAAGAAATGTGTTCATTGAAAATGGACTTGGCTCTATCCATCATGACTTGGTCATCCTAATCGAGGTTGTCCATATCGGGTGAATTTTCAAGCCAAAAGAAACCATGTATGTGTGCTGAGCCACTATGTTTCCACTCAAACCTGCAAATATGAAAACAGAAGTTTTGTGACATGACTATACATCCAGGAAAATAAACAAAAAGGAGAGGGATGGTCAGGGAAGAACCTGCACCCAAATTCCGTTGCATGTAAACCTTTCTTCAAGACCTCCTCGAGGAATATTGTGAATTGATAGTGAATGTATTGTGCTATAAGATGTCGATTTTTTATTATATTCTTGAATTTTCATGAAGACCGCTCGGATGAATCGTAGGGGGGGTAGCCAAGCATGACCATGTGGATGTCATGCCATATGGTGTGAGTTTCTTAGGGTGAAGAAGAAAGCAAGGCTGCTTATTTGTATGATCATATTAGTGAGTACACCTCTTGTTTTGTTCTAGAATGAGCATGGCCCTATAATGCCTAATCTGAACCGCATAATCTAGTCAGGAAGCATGGAATTAGGCATTTCATGGAGGCATGCACAAATGTCTGCAACAGTCATTGGAAAGCCCTCTTCTAGGTTTCTCTTCACAAAAAATCTAGCAGTTGGTTGACTACAATGCCACAACATAACATTGTATGAGTAATACTAGAATATTGGATGCTAGGAGAAATCATTATCATAGTAGTGTATGAGGTGAACATCATATTCTTGCATTTCAACTTTTCTAAGATGTGGTTGACCAATAATGGAAAACCTTGTGGGGAAGAGTGTGGGGGATTCCATAGAAAAGATGCCTTCAGTGATATGTTCATTGATAGAGGAGGGGGAAAAAGAGGGTTAGGAAAGTGAAGTAGTGGAATTAGGATGGGGAGATCGAAGGTAGTTGTGTATTTCTTCAAGCTCAGTATGGGAATTAGGGAGTGCTCATATAAAAGAGGATGGTTTGAGGTTTATTGGAGTGGGGTGTGTAGGAATGTTAACATCGAAAGTAGGGAAGTGAAGTTGTGGTTCAAGAGAGGAGAGGGAGATGCGAGAGAGGACAAAAGACATATCGGTAGAGTGAGTTGGTAAGGCAGATATTGCAGCTTTGTCTAGTTGGACATCCTCGTAGTAGCGATCATGGGCTAGTTTGTACCCTAGAGATACAAGAACATGTGCCCCGCTAATAACGAAATCATATGTTTTTTGGTTATATCCATGCCCAGTAATAATGATGGTGTCCAATCCAGAAACCAAGAGTGGTAAAACATTGGCAATGGTAGTGATGTCTTGTGGGAAATAAATAGTACGACCAATGTATTTGTAGTGTCCACCTCATGCATGGGTGACTTGTAAGATTTGGCTTACACGTGATGATCATGTATTCTATTTGTGTTAGAGCAATAAGGACAAAAGGTTGGTTGCCAGGGTCCATGTTGTTTGCAAGGGATAATATTTTGGTGGATTTTGTAGTTGCACACCGGAAGAAACAAAGGTTACCATGTAAGAATTTTGTTTTCATATTTGGTTATGATTCTTTGCATATGGAGAATATTTTCAAGTGAGAGAGGTCATCTATCCTTTCACGAAATTAGTGGTGTGCATGGTTACGGGTAGGATTCACCAAAATATGGGGATGGAAGGATGAAGGAGGATGAGTCAATGGTGGGGTGTTTGATATATATGGGAAAGATGTGGCAGTGAATGGACGAAGCTGAATGGTGGGTACCATGAGTTCGAGGAATGTTGAAGGAGATGGGTTTATAATTGAACCTTTGGGATGTTGGGGAACATAAACATCAGATGGCGGTATAGCTGGAAAGGGCTGGGTTTTTAAATCAACTTTATATTTGAGACGTCTTTGTTTGTTGGAGGCATTTTTATTCTATGCATAAAGGGTTATCTTCCAAGCATTTCTTGAGGGGTTTGGAAAAGATGTTGGCATGTCCATCCCGATACAAACATCCGGACACAAGTTCAAGTGAATATAGGAGATGTGAAAGAGTTGTCTTAAGCACAAAGGTAGATTTCATAGCCCCTAAAAGCAAGAACTTCATAAGTGGATATATTTTCCAAATAGTGCCTTCTAGCTTATAAAGTAGATATGTCTTTTGACAAAGCAACTAAAGTTTAGTGGTCAGAGAAACCTTTTTATAATAGAGCTTATGTTTGTTTGATATTATCTACTAATTTTGTGCAATTCAAGTTTTGTTCCTAGAACCTTGTCAAAACTATATTTGCAACGAAGAAGGAGATTAGAATCAATATTATTTGAGAAAAGTATTTTTGTGGTGATCGATAACTATCTATCATTCATTAAAAGTATATTTAAGCCAACCAAATGAAAACACTTTGTATGAAGCCTATCATTGTATTTAGCTGCACAAAAAAATACAAAACGATGTAAATATTATATTTTATTTAGAAGGAAGAAGAAAAAAATATATATACTATATGTAAAAGTTAAATATGGGAAATTATGCAAAGGTGGAAGTTGCAACATGTATCATAGGTATATATCCATAAATAATAGAAGTACAATGATGAAGTGAAAAGAAGGGGGTGGCAAGGGATGAAATGATAATGAATGAAAAAGAATATAGAAGTTATTGTTTACACTTCACAGTGGCATGGGGAAAAAAATTAAGTTTCAAAGACGTGGAACAATGGAAGTAGTAAACATTTTTTCAATTTCCTAGAGGAGAAAAAAACATGCAGATCTATAGGTGATTTCCTCTGAATTGATTAGTACAAACTTCAAACAGACTGCACAATTGATTATATTTGTTTTCATAGAAAGTGTGAAGAGGAAAGGACAACATGAAACCCTTTCACGAAGCTTGTGCATAGCACTAGGATCACAGGATAGTATGAAGAAGTATTTTTCTTAGACACCCATGAGTCTAGTTGCAACATTATCAAATGCGATGAAATTTTCCAGTACTGCTATGTGGTCATGCATTTCAAATTTAAGCACATACCGGCAGTCACATTTTGGGAAGGCCCCATCGTATTTTGTGTAGTACCACATTACATTTGAGTGGTTGAATTTTTTTTTCATGCATTGCATGCCTTCGTATGAGAGAGGGTGTGTAAGGAAGTAGAAATCTTGCATATAAATAGAGGTGATGGTTCCATGAACATAGAAACATGTTGGTTTTCTGGTGGGATGTGAGCCTATGAGGTCAACAATTGTACATTGTGGGTGGCCTCGCTTGGAAGTTCCTGAGAATTTTCTACTTAACGATGTTGAAGAGGCCAAGCAGTCTCTTTGATGAAACCATGATTGGAGTTGTTCAATCTCTAGAATGGTGGGATCTAGCATGAGGTTGGTGGTCAAGATAGTCCAACAGTTCTTCTACTAAATTCAATTATTTGATCCCCTTTGATTGTAAGCATGGTTGAAGCACCATAAGAGGTGATTTCAATTATTTACTTGCCCAAGGTGTGGAAATTCCCCCCCACAGGGTGATGTCGATGTTATAGCCACACATTTCTTCCAGGTTGAGAGTTTTCCTAAGTGCTTCATAGCCATCTCTTTGACGAATGGTGTAATTTGGAGAAGTGGACCTCACAATGGCAATGCTGTCTACAATTGAGCTGAGGTTTGGAGATGTGGTTTAATCTATAGATTTAAAACAGAAACTGTGGAAAGGAATTATCAGAACATCATGTAAGGAAGGTTCAACAATGGAAGTTGCAGAGAGGAAGACTTCCCATTTTGTATCCTGATGCTTGTAATTTGTGTTTGCTGGTTTCATAGTGCCATTTGAAACCATGTAAAGATTCCCAATTTAGACAAGGTCATGCAAGGAATCATTAAGATCACTAAAGGCAAAGAGATGGATTATATCATTGGAAAAATCAATGACGTAAAATCCAAAGACCTTTAGAGACCCTCAACCATTGTTGTAGGAGCAAACACATGTTTTTCCAATAACCCTACCCTAGATTGACCATTTTTACAATAGGGAATTAGCACCAAAGATGGAATGGAAGTAGGTAGAGAAGAGGACAACTAAGATAATGATGACACAAAATCCTGTGTCAAGGTAGCAATAAACAAGGCGGGGGCATGTGACGTTGAAGAGGTTTGTTGGTATGTCGACATTTGTACAATTTGAAGAAGGTTCGGGTCCCTAATGAAAGTTGTATGATGTTCTAGAACTTCTAGTTTGATAATTTGTAGAGTCCTGAGAAGAAGGAAATAAAGAGAAAAGTAACACGGCATTAGTCGGAGTGACAGTGGCGGAGAGAGGAAAGGAATAAAAAAATATTATTAATATGGTGAAGAGTTAACATACACATAGCTTTGCAAAAAAGTGGAACTGACTTCTTTGAGAATGATAATCGAGCCCAACTAGAGGGCACTAGAGACAACATACCCATTGTAAGTAAATGGAAGAAATTTTTTGTGTTGAGAGGTACTGTCAGAGAGTGAAATATGGTAGGATTGGGAGAACGTATTTGCAGAAGCAAGAAGGCCAAGTTCAATGATTTGGAGCGATGGTTGGATTGTTGTAGAGTCAACGAGAAATAAAGTGATGGCATTTGTTATCAAGGCAACTTCCATGATGGCGAGGAAAGGATCTGTCTTGAAAGATGAAGAACCATAAAATGTTACCAACATTAGAAGAGAAGCATAAATAAACCAGCGAGCGCAAGTGTTCATAGAATTGGCATACTTGGAGCCAAATGGAAGAAGAAAAATTTACAATATATTATTTCCAATAGTCAAACGTAAGGGGAAAGGAAAATTGAAATGTTATAAGCACAAAAAGTTGGTTGTCTATATATGACATTTCAAAAACTCTATATGTTGGTGTGTTTCACATTGTGACAACAAGCATAGTATTATAAGCTATATATGCAATATGAAAACATTGATGTTTTCAATTTGAGTGCAACAGACGATATGGTTAGGAGGTTCTCGATTCTCACTAGTTTATTATTGCATTTACAGGGCAGTTATCTTATTGAAGGCAATAGCATGACATGCAGTAGCAACAACAAGAGACCAACAATAGCATAACAACAACAACAAAATATGCAACTCAAAAAATCAACATAATAGTGCAGCATGAAGAGGCTTATTAGAGAAAATGCCCATCTACTAGTTAATCAAAGCGACCAATAAATCAGAGTCAGGACATGTGGTAGAGTTCGCAGGGTTACCAATGAGAGAGAGAATGAAATATATGCTTGTCCAAGAGAGAGTAAAGTGAGAATAAATGCACATAGGCTAGCCATTAGTTCGATTATTGAATAGAAAAGTCGTCGACATCACGATGTGTGGATAGGTTTCAAACCTAAACCAAAGGAAAATGTGACATATCGATTAGATCTACATGAGAGTTCTAGTATTTCAAAACTTTGACATGAGAAGAATCCTTTTTGAAATCTTGGAAGTCAAAATTTCGCTCCATAATATCAACGTGGCTCATTTGAATAAACGCATATAATAAAGTGTCTAGGGCATAAAACATATCAATTTCATGGGAGCGAGAATAAGGTGAAACTAAATGCACATGGTCAATACATTAATGAAATTAATGAATAGAGTAGTTACCGAGATCAAGATGCGTGTAGAGGTTTTAGGTTACAATTGTTAAAAAAATGTGGAATATCGGTTAAATATATATCGAAGTTTTTGGGCATTGAAACCTTGACACTAGAAGAATTATTTTGGAAATCTGTAGAAAAAAGGGTCAATCGATCATATTAATTTTCCTCTGTACAAGGGTGCAAAACATGTGATCTTCATACGAGGAAAAATAAAATGATAATAAATGCATATAGCCAGCTAACCAATGGTAATTAATGAATAAAAATAGAAAGCGTGAGTAAGTTATGTGCATAGAGAGTGGATCTTGTTGGAGGTCATATTCCAAAAGATACGATAAGGGGCAGATGTGATTTCACATTTAATTTTGGTATGATAAAACAATCGAGGTTGCATATTAGGGTTTGGATTTCCATTGTATAGTTAAGAGATTCAACATTTAGATATTTGTTTATTATTATAGAGGACCAATGCTACATGTATAGGAGATTTTGAAAATAATTTCCACAATGTTTTTAGTCTCATATAACTCTATTATAAAGAGGTTGTTCTGACAAATATGCCAACAGGAATGGCCCACAGATCCGAGGTGTCAATGACTTATCTATTTCATATATCTAGTGATCTTTGTTGACCTCCGAATGCCCTGTTTTTTCAAGTTTCGACTTCCAAATTTGGAGATTGCTATTCCTTCCAATATCTGGAACCTCTAGAGCTATGAAAAATAATTCAATAAAATAATGCATCCACTCTCAAGTGAAACTTTCTGAGAATCAGCCACATCTTAAAAGTGTTGGTATTGTGAGTTGTGATACGTGAGTTTTGATATGCAAGGAAGTAGCTGGAAATGGGCCACAATTGTTAAACTGTCGAGATGGAAGATAAAAAACTAACAAAGGATTTTTCTACAAAACCAAAGAAGCTCAAACCTTTTCTCTTTCCTTCTAGAGGGATGCGTGACATTAAAAGGACTGGATCTGATAAGAGGCAGTGACAAACAATGATTGGATGTGTTAATGGACATGTTACAGGTAACAATTGGTTGCGACAAGTCACACAGGGAGGCTCACGTCATCACAATGTGCCAATAGGGTTGACACGTGGTAGGAAAATTCGACAATGTCAAGGCTCACAACAGGTTAAAAAAGGGTTGCACGTGGCATTATTCAAAAGGTGACATGTGGTAGTGATGGTGTCATGTATGCGAGATCAACAATCGAAGGTTGAGGCAATTTGTCAATTTAAGTGAAACCATTAATTGATAACCTCCAATATAGGGGCTAGACAATGGTCACATTAAGAGGCACAAGACCAAGGCCCAAAGGTAGAAGGTGATGGGCGATTGGAAATCAATCAATTCACATGACATGCACCAAGATTGGACTGACGATTGGAAATCACCAATAGAGAGGGCTCTAATTTCGGAGCTAGCACCATAGTCATAATGAGTTCAATGGAATCAAGGGTAGTGCATGTCATTATTCAAAAGGTGACATGTAGAAAATATGTGGAAGTGATGACATCATGTACGGTAGATCAATGATTGTAGGTTGAGGTGTATTGTGCATCAAAATGAAAGCTCCAATTGACAACCTCTGATTGAACGACTATGATATAGGGGCTAGACTGCGGTCACGAGAAGATCCATAGGACCAAGGCCCAAATGCATAAGGTGATCAGAAATTGACAATCGCCAAATTGACATTTCGTGCAACAAGGTTACACCTGCAATTGGAAATCATCGATAGAGAGGGCTCCAATTTGGGGCTTAATTCATTTCCTCTCACTGTAGATCAGGCAACATCACTCATTGGATAGTGCAAGTTTCGGGACTGTAACCAAATGCTACATTGTGGAATCATTGATTGTGATTCTGTGAAATTATAAAGGCCCAGGTGCGTGTGATGTGGTCCCATGCATTACACATTGGAGCAATTTTTAGCGTAGTATTCTAAAGAATCGATCACTTGTCCCAAGATAAAGGGCTTAGGCCCAGAAGGCACCAGTCACTAGATTTATGATGTAACATCATTTACACAGTCATGATGTCACACTCTGCCATGTGGCTGGCACATGGTTACTAAGAGTCAAAGAATCTCAAGTGGAGAAAATCACAGATTAGAGATTTATAGTCAATCGCACCAAAATGGTATATTCTTTGAAGGCCAATTAATCTACCACATTGTCGCAATGAGGACCCTCACCATAAAAATCCTATCGTCTCAATTAAATAATAAAAAATCACAATTTATTCTAATAAATCATGTTTAATGAATTTTACTTTAAAAATAAATGAATCAAGTTTAATGAATTTCACTTTAGAGGTAAAAAGGTAAATGAATCAAGTTTAATTAATTTCACTTTAGATGTAAATAGAGAAACTGGATTGGATACTCATAGGAAGGAAAAAATTATAAAGAAAGAATTTGTAAAACATGCTACATGTTTAATTTTTCAATACTATTTTAGTATGTTTATTCAAATATTCTAGAATTTTTATGGAGAAAATATTATAGCAAAAATTTCACAATGATTAGTTTTATTTAGACAAGGGTTAAGTTATGAACCATGCATTTTAAAATTGATCTAAATTCAAAGATTGCAGTATACATTGACGAAGAAATATAACTTACAACTAACTGAATGAACAAGACAAGTTATGATGATCCTAGGACTGGCTCTTTATATATATATATATATATATATATATATATAATAATATATATATATATATAGAAGAGAGAGAGAGATAGAGAGAGAGAGAGAGAGAGAAAAAAGGGTAGAATTACAATAAAAGGCTCTATCCTACCTATTAATATAACAAATAAATTAATAATGAATGTGTATTAGGGTCTTAATATAGGCTCTCAATAGCCTATATAGGATACAAAAGGGTACAATTACAATGAAAGGGTCCATCCTAACTCTTAATATAACAAATAAATTAGTGATTAAGGTCTATTACGGTGTTAGTGTAGGTTCCAAATGGCCTTAACATTAGTGATGTTTATTATAGGTAAGCAACTCAAGAATAATGATTTATTAGTTTAATTAGAGAAAATAATTCATAATTAAATGATTTAGTGAATTGTTTCCATGTGCAAGGGTCAATTAGATTAGTGAATTTGTGGGTTATTCTCATGTAAATGAAAATTTAGATGAAAATAACTTGGAAAAAGTGGTTGTTTGTGCTATTTTTATGAGTTTGTGATGTTAAATTGGCTTTCAATGTGGTAAGCTCATTCCAACATGGTGTATTTCAATAATCCTAGCAATTTTGGCTAGTTGATCATATTTGTTTTGAGATAATACTATATATGCTTGTTTCCTTTAGTAAAAGCATGTTTATATGCATAATGTCTTAGTGATGGTCATGTATATGTTTTGTAAGTGGTAAATTCCACCTTGAAATAATTTGAAGGCCAATTTGTCTATATTGTTTTCTCATTTTGAGTGTTTTGATTGGTGTTGAGTTGTCTTCACTGAATTTTATAAGTGTATGAAAGATAGTTTATCTTCGATTAGAATGTTTTGAATGTTTTTTATGTTTGGTTTTGGGTTTTGGATTTCCAAGCTTTCTTGAGAATCATATATATATATATATTATATATTATATATATATATATATATTATATATTATATATATATATTATATTATAACATATACATATACATATACATATACATATACATATAACATATACAAATTACATATAGCATACACATAACATTATCACACACACATACACACACACACACACACACATATTATATATATATATATATATATGATTATGATTCTCTTAATAGAAACCATTAGAGAACTTTTGAGGTCTAAAAATGGGCCTCCTAAGAAAAGTGTACGACCAAAATAAAATTTATAAGAATCAATAGGATTCAAGATGATAACGTCAACCATGGGGGATGATTCACCAATTTTGGAGTAAGAAACTAAAAAAATTAAAAAATAGTAAAATAATAAAACTACTTTTTCAACTTGTATTTTCAAATTATATCATACGATTTTACTCAAATTTTGAGCAAGAGTAGTCGTTGGATGAAACCTCTAATTCCTCTTCCAAGTGATAGCTATGTTGCATACTTTTGATGGACCTTTCTACATGAAAAATTAGAAATACATGAAAAACGTGATTGCAATCAGGGTTTTCATGTATTTATCATTTTTCTGTAGTGGGGATCATGAAAAGTATGCAACATGGGTACTCACTGGATGAGGAATCAAATTTTGCATCCAATGAGTGTTCCCACTCAAAATTTGAGTAAACCCATAGCGAGGTAAGTTAAAAATACGAATTGAAAAAGTAGCTTTTCCCTTTCTCCCTCTAAAATTTGATGATGCAATCTAATATTATTTTACTATTTCCATTATTATTTTATAATTTCTTTAGGAGGTCCACTTTAAACCTAAAAATTCCCCTAATGATTGCCTTTCATACTTATTTTACATTCATATTCAAAATATAAAAGAACTTAGTAGACTTATTGCTCTTCTAGTTGTTTTTGTTTTTGTTTTTTTAAGTTGGTCATATTAGTAGTCATGTGGTTTTGTTTTTATAAAGTTTCACTATTTTCAAAGATAATTAGTTCATTATAAGAAAATAAAAATTCATTTATAAAAAGTTTGTAGAGCATTTTAAAGAGCTTAAAATTAATTTAATTAGTGAAGACTAATTTCTTAGTTTTATAGTGAGTGTTCTTATAATTGATTTTACTAAGTGTGAAAACAAAAAGAGTTGTACTACCAATACCTTTCAATAATCAAAATTCTAAAAAACATGCATTTTAATATAAAATTAACTAGATCATTTTTAGTTAACACATCAACTTAGAGTCCATGTTGTAGTTCCTTGGAATAAGATTCAAGAGTAAACTCACCAAGGTTGACAAACTAAAACTGAGTTTCATTAATAGGTCATCAAAATCTAATATCATCTAAGTGGTGTTGCGTAAGCTCATCTAACACAAAAGTAAAACAATAGGTTGTGTTTGGGGAAGTGAAGGGAGATACTCCAGCTCTAGCTTGCCTTGATATTCTCAGACTACTATATATTAATAGACTTCTATTCAGCATGATCACTTCTGGATTTCCTTTAGTGATGTTTTGGTTAGATATACCTTTCCCATGTGCATGGTTTCTACAGATAATTCCCCCCCTAAATTTGTTATTATGAGATGGCATGCTTAGTTTCCTATCTTAGGTTCCTCATAGGTGATTGTAGGGGAGAATTCATGTTATTATTGAGATAAAAATTACATCACCATTATAGTGCTCAAATAGGGTGCCCCATGAAGTGAGAATATTTGCATCAGTAAACAATGTGTTGGGAAGTTAATGTAACTATTTCTGACACCTTTGTTGGTACTTCTTAGGCCCTAATTATCCCAATATTTCCTCTAGAAGGCCTTTTATCTAGCTCTTCTGTATTCGTGTGTCAATCCCTAATCACCTTGAACTAGAATTTATGAAAGTAGTTTATTTGTTGTTTCTTTAGAGTCTTTCTTATAGTGGTTTTCTATTTACTTCTAATCTACCTAGGGAGTATTTGACTTGTTATTTCTTAATATTTTATTGATAATGGTTGGACGGATGCTCCACCAATATTGAAGGTTTTGTCGTTTGTCTCCTGAAAGGGTGGATTTTCCTCAATGAACGAATATAATAGACAAAGTTGGTTAATCAAAACCAATAGAGTCAAATTCTCCAGAACTGGACCGTCCCATAAATGAGACACAAGCTAACGAAGAGAATGAAGCAAAAGTGTTTCTTAAATACTTATATGGCAGTGTTCCTCTTTTACAGCTACTTCCATCCATTTCCTACAACTCATACCTATAGAAATTGTTGATATCCGTAAGACTTTCAGGTTAGACATAAACGTTCACACTAGGGTTGACACTCCAATTGTTGCCTTAATTTGGTATTCTCATGATCTAGCCATCTTCATACTGCTTATTTTTATTTTTACAACATAGTAGTCCTGGGAATACTACTACGATTGTGGGCATACAAGTTGTCATATTTTCCATTGGCGGAATGGAATTTAATCCTCCTATCTACATCACTCAAATGAACAGTTCATTTTCTCTACTTTCTAGGAATATACCAGCACTCTTCGTCATAGTGGGGACAATCAATCCATAGATTCACATGTGGTGATTAATTTTTCTTCCAATATGCCACCAATTCAATATCTAACTATCTCATCAACTTTTAACAATCGATTCACAGGCTTTGTTTCTAACTTGGGAGTTATATAAATCCTCTTTATGGTTTCCTATTTTGGGGATGATGTGTTCCTACAAATGGCTTGATAGGAATTTAGTCTTTCCCATTTATGGGTTCTTTTGTAGGGGTGAATCCATTGCATAAGTTTATGGGTGAAATGGGTGGAATTTTTCCATCCTCGAGTTTATCAACTAGAAATATCACTTTTTTGGTATTATTTAAGTAGGGGAGTAATTTTTTCCATCTTATGGGATTTAAATTAGGTCCATTCCTTTTTATATTTTGTAGAGTCACATGTAAGGAAACATTCCTTAATATGGGATGTCAATAAGTGGCAACCCATCCCAAGCCTTTAAGAATAAAATATGTGGTTGTTTCCCTCCTTAGGGCAAAGGTACTCAAGGTTTCAACTTGAAACTTGGTTTTCTATAAACAATCCCTCGAATCCTAGTGTTTATTACAACCTATACTATTATTTTACCAATCATAGTCAAACAGGGGCTCCTCCCTTTTAGAGTCAGAACTTTGTGACTCATTTTCATTTATCTTTTCTAGAAATAGTCAAATTTATATATATTTCCAGTCTTCCTAATAATTCAATATATTATAATATGAAATAGCCTCTAGTTCGCACCAAACTCCCCTCGAACATTCCAAAATTTGACTAGAAATCTAGGGAAGACATCATCAATCATGCCACAACTTTTCTTATTTTTTGTTCCACAAATTCGATGACACATGATTCAATTAGGTTAAGGGTATTTAAACAGATCCTTTTCAAGGTTTCTACTAAGTGGTATATTAATTTGAAAGGGGGTCTATTTAATAATTTTAATGATTTGGTAATTGTCTTTCTAAACCACTTTCAATTACCCATTTGTTATGATGTTGGGAATAAATTATTAGAAAATTTGAAGAAATATAATGCTTCCCATGTCTTCAAACACATCCAATAATGATGGAAAATAAGTTAGATGATCAAGGTATAAATTTCATAAATTCGTAATGAATTTGTCCTAGAATGGTTCCTAAAGTCTTCGTTTCATTACATTCTGAAAGATGTAACTATTATAGACTGTACACTAAAGTGAAACATGCATTTAGGGATCAATAACTAAATTGATTTATTCTCACTCAATATTCCCTTATGAAATATTTCCCAATGCAGTATGATTGAATATTGATCCTACAACATTGAAGCCAGGACCACACCTTTATCATCTTATTGGTTATGTTGATATTTCTAGTATGGGTTTGAGGACAAGTAAATTGTAGCAGATGCCTTTACATCAACTATCCTCGAATGAGACTTCAATGCCAACTCTAATGCCCCACATAAATTTCTATTATTAGCACTATATAATATTCAAATTACAAAGGAAATCAACAACTCATAGGAAATAAGAAGGATAAATGTAACAAAAAATAAAGTGGTGGGAAGAATAATAATGCAAACAAGGCCAATATTAATATTGGTGGGGCTAAATAGGAAAAGAAATTGCTTAAGTCTCCTTGCATGCCTTCTAATGAATATCACTTGAGTAACCTTTTCACTGAGTTGCAAGAATCACAATACTTATTGGTGTAGCAAGGTTAAATGAGTCAACAAGATGTTCTCCATAATACTATCCATTAAGGGAAGAAATTAGTTGTTGGTAGTTCAATAACAATAGATCTAGGTAAAAGGGCAACCAAGATGGTCCTAATCAAGGGTACATTCTAGTGAGTATTTATATGTTCAAATTCGAAGTAGATCATTCAACTCAAGATCATAATTATGAGGCCCTTGTATCTTTGAATGGTAAGCAATATCTTAAAGAATATAATCTTTTTCATACTGAGAAACTTATGGTTGAGTTAGTGTCACATATGCTGAAATATATTCTTAAGAGGTTCACATATAATCCATGTTTGATATCCACCTAAAGTTATTCCATTGTGAAATATTTGGCCTACACATGGCACACTTTATCTACCGTAGAACTTCTCTAGATATATCCTGCACAGAGGAGTGCACTATTGTTTGCCATTATGTTCACTAATCCAAATAATTCTCAAATGATTATGCTTGACACATATAAAATTTTATTGCATCTTCCTCAGCACATATCCTTTCATATTCAAGTTACTTACCATGTGAACTCTATTTTATAAATGGTCATGAATGAGGGAACTTTGACATGTGTCATGTCATTATGATGTTGGAAATCCATTGGCTGTCCTAAGTTGGTTACATCTCACACATTGTTAACAACATTCAAAGATCATTCTTTTTGGACTCATGGGATTATTTCTTATTTTCCTATTTATATAGAAGGATAGATTGTATCAGTTGAAGTGGAAATAGCTTACACTAAGATTCATTATAATATTTTATTGGGATATAGCTAGTTTTACACTATGAAAGTTGTCGTTTCCATGTCGTTTTGGGTCCCTTTATTTCCTCATTAGGGGAGACAATTATAATCAACTAGATAGATTATTGTCTCAATGACCTAGCTACATCAATAGGATATATGATCCCCTTAGTTGACAAATATTAAAAGGCCATAAATAATTTAGTGGTTGGGATGTATCCTTTGTTGATGGGAAGTTTCCTCAACCCCTCTCAATTACATTGACACCATTTCCACTAGCTCTACTACAGTAATGACCATAGTTCTAGTTTCTTGAATGTGCTATCCTCTAATGTTTCACTTTGAGGATCTATGGGTGTTGCCTTCTCCTAGTTTATTAGAAGATGGTGACAATGTGGGAAAGGATATGCATTTATCTATAGCTAAGGTTTCTTATTAAGTTTTTTTGAATTCCTCTATAGAACCTGATATAATTCATTTCCATTTGGAAGAATTAGATCATATATTTCTACCCATATGGGCTACCAATTTTTCCCTCCTTGTGGATTACTAAGATATAATTTTAACTTCTAATGATGCAATTCTCAAGGTGATGAATTATCCTAAGAGCCATTTGGAGGATATGCACCATCTATCTTATTTCCTCCCCAAGCTTAATAAGGAAGAAAGTAGTGAATATCGGTTGACCATGCTAGAAGGTGTCGATTAGTTGATAAATCTATTAGCAATATCCTTTGTGAATGCTGATGGGAATATGACTATCATTTTTGAAACACTATTGGGGAAGACCTCTCAAAACCCCAATGTGGTGGATAAATTTTCATTTGAGTGGATTTTCTCCTAAATAGATTTGAATTTAAATTAATTTTTTTAAATATGTCCATGGTGTTTTCACTTAGAAATATGAATGAATGCCTTGAATTCATCACAAGATTGGTCAATCTGAAATAAAAATATGTGAGATGCAAAAATTAGTACAAAAAAATTTGGTTGGTTAATCTAAAGAAAGTTATAGTGATAAAGGACTAGAAGCCACATAAGATATGCTTCAACAAGCTGATCCCTATTAGTAAATGGGTTTCTAATCATGTTCCTATAGATAAAAAGAAAGGCATTGTTAGGGTACATAGGGATTTTTGAGATCTAAAAAAATATTGCCCAAAATAAAATTCCCCACACCTTTCATCAATCAAATTGTTGATGAGTTCGAGAGAAGTCAAATCTTTTCATTCATGGATGGATTTTTTTTTGTTATATTTAGATTAAAATCACCAACATGAAATGAAATTTATTTGTATTAGGGGAATTTTTACATATAAAAATATGCATTTTGGACTAAAAAATTAATTATTGGAAATTTGTGGTCCAAAATCGGCCTCAAAACAAAAAAAAGTACTAAAAAAATCAAAGTTCAAAATAATCAATAAAATTTAAGATGTTGATATAAAAAAAAAAAAATTCTTGAATATATTTTCATCTTATGTACTTATATATTTTGTCAAATGTCAAATGACCCACTTTGCATCTTTTTGAGTTGACACAAACTAAAAAAATTGATAACACATGAGAAATGTGTTGAGGACAACCATTGCTTGAAAGAGAGGGGCATGTTAAGTCTTGTAGAAGCCCCTATGTTAACCCTATTACACCTCAATAAGGTCTATATATTGAGTTATTACCTTCATATTGGTATATTGTTATGTCTCCATGAACATTTCATTATAATTGTACCAT
>APFE030194625.1:87560-118461 GCA_000404065.3 Pinus taeda | reverse complement strand
ATATAACTTCAACAAGCTTTATAAACACCTTCATATTGTATCAAATATCATTCTCATAAAATTTATACCAGACATATGTTCCTTACATGAATTATTCCTCAACAGTCATATCTAATATCATTATTATAAAATTTATATCAAACATGTCTTTCTTACATTGATTATTCCTCATTTCTCAGTAGTAATCTAAGTAGATTTAGTTAGATTGATTATTCCTCATTGCTCAATACTAATCTAAATAGTTTAGCTAGATTTGAAGTACGATGCAATTTTTATGCCCTATATATTATATACATTAATTATTCTTTAATAGTCATGCAAATAGCATTAGTCAAATATTAAGTGCTATGCAATTGACTATGGCTTAAATTTTTAAACGTCATCCCATTGTCATCATACATTTGTTAATTGCACTCTTATTGGTTAGGGTTCTACTCCTATCGGTTATACACTTCTTATACCTGTTCATATTCATGGGATTGGTTCTCACTGAGTACATAAAGGAAGAATGATTAGAAATGAAAGGAGAAAAAATAAAAAAGAAGCATGACCTCGTTGGCGTTGACTGAGTTTACTTATAATTATAGGTTCTTGTAGTAGGTACATTTATCATTATGAGGTTTTGCATATAGATTATTTTTTTAAGAGTCATCTATATAGCTTTACGAAATTGGAAGAATCATGCAATTGATATATTAATTTCTTTTAATAGGGTAAGAAAATATATCATAATTTAGTTGTTAAATCATTAGTAAGAACAATCATCTCTAGATACTATCAGTTAATGTAGGTCAAGTCATCTCTTTTGTTGAAATCTATCATAATTTAGTTGTTAAACCATTAGTGAGAACAATCATCTCTGGTTGCTATCAGTTAATGTAGGCTAAGTCATTTATTTTATGGAAGGAAAACTACAGAATAAATGACTAGTGATCCATAAAAGCTTTCACTCCTGGAAAATGCCTCTAAATCTTGGATTGTTAAGTTATTTCCTTTAGAGACTAGAATACTAACTCTTAACTAAACAAAATAATTTTAAAACATATTCCAAATCCTAAATATATCATTAATATGACACCATAAAGTTCATATTACTATTTGATAGTACTCTTCTTTTATATATTTTGAAATATATGCTACATCATAATCTTGTAGGAGAGAAATGTTAGTATTATTGTAATACTAATTTTAAAGAATCTTGCATCCTTCACTATAATTACAAAAGAAAAGAACACCACGAATACATAAGATTATACTTTTTATACATTTGCATGTAGTTTCTCTAGCTGAATAGTGTTCACCCTTGGGATCCAATGGTTTGTGCCTGCCCACATTTAGACTTCCAAAGAAAAATTACCATATGCTCTCATGGTTGTAAGATTTGCTAGCAAAGTAAAACACACTTTGTGTCAACAACCCTCGTTCCGAACATGAGAAGCTCCCTTCATTACAAGGTCAATCCACGCAGAGTCTTCTCGAGGTAGAGGGTGTTGGCCTCCATCCTATAATATGTTTCCCTGTCACTGATTTTAATGAACAGACAACATGAGACGAAGTTGAGACGTATAGTTACAAAAGAGGGGAAGAATCAGTGTGACGCTAAGAGCCCACACTAGGATTTTGCGGGAAAAGTTGAAGGCCTTTCCATGATGACCAAGGCGTTGAGTAACGGGAGCTCCTCTACCTCTCTATCTGTCATGACCGCAATTCCTTTTTTCGTTAATTGGCACCTGTCCAGCACCGCCTAAGTAGCTAACATGTTCCAGTGTTAAGTTACTTTGTGAACTACGCATAACATTCATCACCTTTCATTAACAATATTAATGTGTGGAATCCATTAACATCATAACATTTAAGCATAAAAACTCATAACAATATAGAGGACACCATCATATGCAATAATAATATTTTATTATGAATTTATGAGAAAATAGTTGACCGGGAGCAAATCCTCCACCGGCATTATGCTCGTGTCTTTTTCCATGAGCCGCCCACCTTATGCACACCTTGCACAGTGGTCACACACATAGAATCCACAGTTTAATCGGTTTGTCCAACTCGGTGTGCATAGGCGCCCACACTCGGGTCACCCACCACCCTCGGTTGGTCATTCACCACAACTCGTGCACGAGTTGGGCGGCGTGCCTTCGTGTGGCCCTCCACCCAACTCTCCTCACTCGATTTGTTTACGGTTGTCGGGTGGGCACGCCTTCGTGTAGTCCTCCACCCGAACCCGTTTACCCATCGGGCGAGCACGCGTTCGTGCGGCACTCCACCTGAACCCATTGACCGAATTCATGCAAGTCCTCGTGTTTGTCTGCTTGACGAGCGGGTGCATGACAATCTATGGTTCTGCACCTTACTATGCCTACTCCTTGCACTTCACCTCCGAACTTGTTCGATGAGCGAATGTGATCGACGATCCTTCCTCCCAACTCACACCAACAATATATATGGTGGGTGGGCGAGTCATGCCACCCGACCGATTCGTTTCACTCGCCCGACCAACTTGCTATTTTGTTGCAAAACTCATTCAAGGTATGGGTCGACCAGCCCAACTCGCGGGACCACCCCCTCCTTCGCTCGCCCATTCATAACACCACTTAGTCGGCCCATGCGTAGCTCGCCTAGCTCGCCCGCCTATAAACCATGCAACCTTACCTCACCCACATATGTATGCCTTGTTCACTCGGTCGCATTTCTTCCTATTTCGCTAGCTCCTCCATTCGGTGGGCACGCTTGGGCGACTCATAAGCTGCAGAGCGTTACATTCTCCCCCATTCGAAAGCATTGACGTCCTTGGCAATCCAACTCTCCTCTGTAGCTTCTTGTCATACTTCACAATCTTCTGCTTCCATCTCCAAAGTGAGTCCTCTATTTCCTAGCTGTTGTGTTCTGGTGCATTCTTCCATCTGACAAGAAATTCCGATCTCATGTGGCAACCAATCCCTGTAGATCAAACACTCAGAATCTTGTCCATCTCTAGATGAAGCTTGTCCACAATCATGGCTCGTTTCCTCAGTGGTTCTGCCCTCTGTGGATGATCAGCATCAAGTCTGCATCTCTTCGACTGACTCATATGAAAAACTAGATGCTTCATGTGCATATGGCGTGGAAGCTCCAGCTCGTAAACAACTTTCCCCACTCGTTTCTTTACCTAGAATGGTCCCTCATACGTCCTCATCAGCTTGCTCGCAGTCCCCTTAGGTGGCTTAAACTGATCTTCGGTAATCTTGAGAAATACCACATTCCCCACACTGAAGTGTGCATCAGCTCTTCCCTTATCTGCCCATTTATTCATTCTCCTTACAGCTTCATGCAAGCGCAACTGTGCTATCTCCAAGGTCTCATCCCAAGCCTTCATGAACTTCTTCGCATGAGGACTCCGTAGCAAACCTCCTATCACTACAGTATGCAGTGTGACTAGCATCTGTCCATTCACCAACTCAAATGGACTGTACCCCGTCGCAGAATTCTTTTGAATGTTGTAGCTGAATTGAGCCACATCCAAGAGTTCAGGCCAATTCTTCTGATCAACCATCAGATAATGCCTCAAGTAATCCTCCAGTAATGTGTTGATCATCTCAGTCTACCCATCTATCTACAGATGGTAACTCGAACTCATCAACAACTCTGTCTCGACTAACTTGAACAATGTGGTCCAAAATCTATCTGTAAATCGCGGATCTTGGTCCAACACAGTGCTTAATGGCATCCCCGAATACTTCACAATATTCTTGAAGAACAACTTCGCAGTCCACTCGGCTCCATAAGGCATCTTTCTTGGAACAAAGACAACATACTTGGAAAAATGAACAACCACGACCATTATCCCATTATACCGTTGTACTTGTGGCAACTGAGTGATGAAGTCCATCGAGACACTCATCCATGGTCTCTCAAGAATCGGTAAAGGCTGCAACAGACCTGCTTGCCTCTAATTATCTAATTTGTCCTGCTGAAAAATGATGCACGTATGTACATACTCCTCTACATCCTCCCGCATCTTCTCCCAAAAGAATCCTCTCTCCAACAATGCCAAAGAATGACGCCAGCCTAGGTGGCCAGCCCACGATGAGTCACGAAACTCCTTCAAAAGGTGCCTCACGAGTCGAGGTGACTTTGGAACATAGAGTCGGTTTCCAAAGAATAAGAATCCATCTAAGAGAAAGAACTTTCATGTCTTCCCCTCCTTTATCTGCTTCACTATATTCTGCACCTGAGTATCAGTCTCAACACTTTCCATGAGCTTATTCCGCATCTCTTCTAACATCTGAACCAAACTCCTACTCCTCGTTGCCTTGTCTTCTCCTTCCAATGTTGCAAGTTGTCCCTTCCTGCTAAGGGCATCTACTACTGCATTTAGTCTTCCAGGTCTATACTTAATAGTCATGTCGAATGATGCCAAGAAGTCTTGCCAACGAGCCTGCTTTGCAGAAAGCTTCAGTTGTGATGCAAAATAACTTGTTGCAATGTTGTCCATCTTGACAATAAACATCTTTTCAATTAGGTAATTCCTCCATACATGAAGACAGTGAATGATTGTAGTCGTCTCCTTCTCATGGACCGAATACCTCCATTTTCTATCCTGCAACTTTCGACTCTCATACGCCACTGGATGCCCGTCCTGCATAAGAACCCTCCTCTAGCAAAATCTGAAGCATCTGTGTGTACCTCAAATGGTCACTCGAAGTCCAGCAACTTTAGTATCGGTGTTGTAACCATTATCTTCTTCAAATCATCAAATGCCACCTGACATTTGTCTATCCAACTCCATCTCTTGTCTTTCTTCAACAGGTTTGTCAGTGAAGATGTTACCTTGGAATACCCCTCTACAAACTTCTATTGGTAGTTGGTCATGCCCAAAAACACCCTCATATAATGGACATTCTTCGGTTCAACCCAGTCCTCAATTGCCTTCACTCTGATTGGCTCCATCCGTATATACCCTTGACCCACTATATGTCCAAGGAACGAAATCTCGGTCTGAGCAAACACACACTTAGACTTCTTCAAGTATAACTAATTTTTCTTTAGTGCCTCAAACTGATCCGGATTTAAACAGGAACGCAATAGATTACAGATATAACCATAAATACAGAGATGCGATAACCATAAATAAAGAGATGCAGCGGAAATAACACTTCATTTCATTAATGGAAAATACCGAAATATGCTTACAACCAGAATTGGAAATAAAACCAGCTAGGACGATGGTAGCTTATCTCTGAGAAGAGATGTGCGGCTACATGTCTCTGAACTGTTCCGAACTTGTGTTACAATGAGGCTCGAAGGCCTATTTATTATCGAGAAACAATGGAAAACCCTTCACATTCCAAAACAGACCCTTAGAAGATGAAACGCCAAATTGTGGGCCCCGTTTTGGGTAAATTGGTACATCAATTTCCCGGGGTCGTAACTTTGGCATACGATCTTCATTTGACGCGTATGATAGCTCGTTAGAAAGATCTATTTGAGAACTACCACTTTGGGAAGGGAAACATCGGTCCATGGACCCATGTTGCCCCCAGATTTCCCAAAAAAAGTCGTTTAGGGCCTCAAAACGGCTCCGGAAGTTCAGGACCCGAAAAATTGCTAAAAATAGTAAGTTGTGCTACGATTACGGAAACTGAAAATGCTGAGAAAGAAAATGGTGGGGGTCTAGATGGACTTGGGAGGTGGCCACCAATATCCGCCTCGATCACAAACACCATCGCCAAGTGCTTCTTATGATCCTCCATGTTGTCACTGTACACCACTATATCATCCAAGTATACTACTATGAATGAATCCAAGTATGCATGTAGAACATCATTCATTAAGGTGCAAAATGTAGCAGGAGCATTGCACAACCCTAATGGCATAACAAGGAATTGAAAACTACCATACCTTGTTACTATCGCGGTCTTCTTGTCGTCTCCTTCAACTATCCGCACATGATAATACCCATCCCTCAAGTTTAGCTTGGAAAACACTTGGGCTTTTGCAAGCTTATCGAAGCAATCAACAACCAATGACAAAGGATACATGTTCTTCACCGTCTACTTGTTTAGTGCACGGTAATCACAGCAGATCTGCAACTCATTCAAATCCTTCTTCCGCTGGAATAATACCGAAGCTCCATAGGGGGACCTTGAAGGTCTGATGAAACCTACATTAGTTAACTCCTTTAACTATCATTTCAATTCCTCCAACTTAGCTCCTGACAATCGATAAGGTGATTTAGCCAGAGGTTGTTTCCCGGGCTCAAGCTCTATGCTATGGTCCACTGCATGCCTTGGTGGAAGTTTTTTTGGTAGCTCATCTGGCATCAAATCTACATATTTGGCCAGTACCTCAGAAATCTCAACTGGAACAAGCATCCCCAGTCCATCACCTTCAATTCCTTTTAACATCACCGCATATGTCTCCATATCTAATTCCTTCATAGCCTTCTCCAAACTTAGTGCAGAAACATGCTGCACATTGACTTCCCGCCTTTGCCTATGAGTGGGCAAAGTCCAAGTTTGTGATTGTCCAACCAACAACACCTCGTCACAGAAGGGGACAATAATTGCCTTGTTGCCCTTCAAGAAATCTTGCCCCAATATCATATTAAAGTCATTCATCTCCATCAACGTGAAGTCCAACTGACCTTTCTAGTCTTTTATCTGCAAAGGCACTTCGTGTGCCAAACTTTCCGTTTTAGCTTTAGAGTTCACCGCCTTAACATCGACATTCGATGGGAAGATCATCAGTCCAACCTCTCTTGCTAACCGTGTCATCATGAAGTTATGAGTGGCCCCCGTGTCCACCAGAGCTTGAATGGTCTTGCCATGAACCATCAAGTCCATGAAACCCAGACTGTTAATCCGTGATTTCTCCATAACTTTTCCCTGCATACATGTTTTTTCTCTACAAGTAACTTTGATACCATCTGTCACACCCCTGATTCTTTCTTTCATTAATTGGCAATTGTGCAGCACCGCCTATGTAGCTAACATGTTCCATTGTTAAGATACTTTGTGAACTATGCCTAACATTCATGATCTTTCATTAACAATATTAATGTGTGGAATCCATTAACATCATAACATTTAAGCATAAACATTCATAACAACAGAAAGGACACCATCATATGTAATAATAATCTTTTATTATGAATTTATAAGAAAATAGTTGATCGGGAGCAAATACTCCACCGACGTTATACCCATGTCTTTTGTCAATGGGTGCCCACCTCATGCACACCTTGCATGGTGGTTGCACATATACAATCCACATTTGAACTAGTTTTCCCAACTTGGTTTGCACGGGTGCCCACACCAGGCTCACTCGCCACCCTCGGTTGGTCGTTCACCACAACTCGTCCATGAGTCGCGCAGGCGTGCCTTCGTGTGGCCCTCCACCCAACTCTCCTCACCCGAGTCATTTACGTTTGCTGGGCAGGTGCGCCTTCGTGCTGTCCTCCACGCGAACCCGTTTACCCATCGGGTAGGCGCGCCTTCGTGCGGCCCTCCACCGAAACTCATTCACCGAACTCATGCAAGTCCTCGTGTCTCTTTGCCTAACGAGTGGGCACATGATCATCCATAGCTCTACGCCTTACTACGCCTGCTCCTCACACTTCACCGTCGAACTTGTTCGATGAGCGAATGTGATCGATGATCCTTCCTCCCAACTCACACCAATAGTATATATGGTGGGTGGCTAATTCGTGCCACCCGGCCGACTCATTTCACTCACCCAATCGACTTGATGTTTTGTTGCAAAACTCGTTCAAGGTGTGGGTTGGCCCGCCCAGCTCGCGTGACAACCCTCTCCTTTGCTCGCCCATTCACAATGCCACTCGGTCGGCTTGTGGCTAGCTCGCCTAGCTCACCCGCCTATAAACCATGCACGCACACCTCACCCGCATAAGTATGCCTTGTCTGATCGGTTGCATTTCTGGTTGTTTCGCTAGCTCATCCATTCAGTGGGCATGTTCGGGTGACTCACAAGTTGTAGGGTGCTACACTATCCGTGGTTGTTGTTATGGAAACTGATATCTATCTGAAACCCTATATCCCTATTTTTTTTCTCTCAAAAGTACGTGGGATTATTATTATATATATATATATATTAAACTAGTATAAATTTATAAACAAGAATTTAATTTGAGTTGAGAGATCTAATTTTTTACGAACAAATTTCTTTAAGGTACAAAACAATGCTTTACTTTATAGTTAAATTAATTTTTAGATGATATATGTATATATATAAACTAAATAAAAATTTTATCCATTAAAACTTACATTATTTTTTAATTCTAATTACTTCACAAAATATTCATTTTTTTTTATTATGGTTGACATTATTTTTCTGTTTAGAACATAATTTTATTCTTTTTAAATGCCCAATGTTATCTCTTAAGAGAGAAGGACATACAAACTTACACACCCTCTTCATACCAGGTTGTAAAATAAACCTGTCAACTCAATGATGTAATAATGGAAGTGTTTACTCAACAAATTTTCATTAAACTACTCTCTTACTCAAGCACTCTTCCACATGCATGCATGAGTACTCAACAAATTTTCATTAAACTACTTTCTTACTCGAGGACTCTTCCATATGCATGCATGAGTACTCAAGCTCTGAGGCAAATTTTAATCTTGGATTTTATAAATCTTAATCTTGGACTTTATAATAGTGAAGTTTTCATTTTACCATGCACTAAATTAATGGTTGATGATTGGTTTAGTGTTTTGTTATTTTGTTCATGGAATATTACATTATTATGGTTTGATAGATAAAATGTAAAGACAATGAATGAATCATTGTCTTAGTGCATGGTATTTAATATTTGTATTGTGAAATTTAAGGTTTTGCACAATTAGTTACCTTATAACTATGCTTACACTTTGTGGATTTTTTGAGAGTTGTTTAACTATTTTTATTCTTTGTTTTATTTTTTTAAAATACAAATGTGTGTGACATTAGATTGTGAGTTTTTTAAAATATGTTCTAATTACAAATTTAATCACCAAAACTACTTATAATGGTAACAATTTTGTATAAAAATAAATAAATTAAAATATATATATATTATATATATATTATTATAATATATATATTATATATAATATATAATAAATTAAAAGATGAAGGAGAGAATTTTAAAGGCTGAAATTTCAAATTTATCTTGTTTGTCAAATGGAAATTTGATGATGGTTATTGTTTTTCATGCATCTCACTTAATGTTTTATGTAGATTGGTGAGTGCCAATTTTTTTCTTGTTGAATGCAAACTTAGTATAGCAATTAGGACTTAGGAGTAGTCATCCTTATAAGAAAGCACAATAACTCACTATTCTAACTCTATAGTTCCAAAAATATATTAAGAGTCACTGATCCTTGGAAACCACAACTCCTTAGAAGTAAGCTTCAAACAAAATATTACTTAAATTGGGGAAAAGACCACCTTAAAGTAAAAAGATGAAGAATGAACTTGTATTTCATTTCATGATTTTATTTTCAATTAAAAACTACATAATAAAATGATATATCTCTTAAATTTTGATATATTAAGTATTCAATATCCTAAATAATATGTAATTACAGAACATATTTTTTTGCATCTTTACATTTCCTCGACTGCATATTTGGTTATTTATAATGGTTTATTTCATATATATATGAATGTAAAAATAGGAAATACCTTCTCTTTAAAAATGCAATGATGAAAGTTATTAGGAAAAAATAATAAAAGAAAGATGACAGTATTTATTATTAAATTTTCACTTATACAATAAAATCCTTCCTATTTTTGATAAACAAAAATAGGGAATACTTTCAAAATTTTTATAACAGTTGAAAACAAAATAAATGGCTATAAATGGTTTATGAAATGTCTGTGAACAATGTGTAACGGGATAATACTACTAATTCAATTTTTTTTTGGTTTAATTCCTTATTGTGTTTAGAGATATCTCATTTCCATCTCGTTTGCAGCTAATAGACAAAAGGATTTTGATAAGAACTGCATATTATAATTGAGCAGAGGACAGATTGTGTAATTGGTCTATAACCTATTTATTAGAAGTGCTCTTTAAAATTTATGACGGGTAGTTAAAATACTTGTAAGTTAACTTTATCGCTTGAAATTATTTTTAGCTGTCACTTTTCACGTTTACAATTTTTTGGTCGTCGTCAAATATGTTTAAGTACAGTAAAAAAGAATTCGTTCAATGTGTCGGCAGAATCGTACAATTATAAGTGAAAATTCATTAGGACGACATGAGATTCAAGAACACTTACCAAATGATACAGTGCTTGTATCATCTGTTTTTTCATTTGATAGGGAAAGTTGAACTTTTCCAATTTCTAAACTATTGCTAATACGACACGTTGTTTTCTTGCTGGATTTGGAACTCTTGCGCAACACAACTGTACCGTATTGGACATGGTTTATTTCAATTTTATTAAATTTCTGGTCACTTCTAAGTCTCACTGTAACAATTGAACTCCAATTTCATATCTACGTGTCCGGCCCCAAGTACCGTTGGAAAAGTCCAGCGAACTCCAAAAGCTTTTATCGATTTATGTAGTTGAAATTTGAACATAAGTTTTGTAATGGGTTCACTATTTCCTTTCCAATAGTACTTTGGCTGAAGTTTTTGATGAATTCTGTCGAATGAAGGAATATTTTGATTTATTTCGTTTTTCAAAATAGCAAACTAAACTGCACAATTAGTGTATCTCCATTTTTTTCAGTGTTGAAGACTTTTTGGTTAAAGTATTAAAATGCATATGTTTTGATGAATGAAATATAGGAAAAAAGTTCACTATAAATTTGTCATAGAAATAAATTAAACCAATTGTTAGGTTTTCACAAAGATTATATTAATGTAATTATATGTATTATTTTTTAAAATTAAAACAAAAAACTATTTAACGAATAAATTGTTTTTTTATCAAATTTTCATTACAATTAATATATCATTACGTGGAAGCTTCTTTCCCCTTTGCTCAACGAGTTTGTAACAGATAGAGGTTATAAAAAATTATCGTAAATTGTCAATCAGGAAGCCTCCTCAATTTGGAGTCAAGGTTAGCTTTCAAGAGGAGTTCGGTTTAGAGGAGGTCTACAGTGTTCCATGGCAAGTCTACTCTGATGGTCATATAATATTAAGAAACACCGATGATGAGATCATTTGGAACATCTCCCCCTATGGGTCTTACACCCCAAGCTGGGTTACCTCTTTTTTATTGTCGAGAGAGTGGCACTTGATCAAATTTGATGGTGGAAAGCGGTTTTCCCTCTGAAATTCCCAAGAAAAGAAGAATGGTTTATGTCGTGCGCCCTAATGGCGCGGAAGGTGAAAATTTGGGATATACTACTAAAACGATTATGAGCGAACCGGGTTGGTGTCCGTTATGTAAAACTAGTGATGAAAATATATCACAAGTGTTCACTCATGCACCTTCTATCGGTAGGTGTGGAAAACTTGCATGACTGCCCTTAGTCACTTAGTTTTATGCGAATATATGGATTTGGAAGAAATCTAGAAGGAAAAGCCCTCCAATAGCTACTATCATGCTGTCAAATCCCTACCATTAATTATCTGTTGGGGAATATTGTTGACCAAGAATACATTCATTATTCAAGACAACTCATCGTCCCCTAACCATATTGCTATTAAAGTCATTTCCATTCTAATTCACCTTCCCTAGGAGGAGTCTCTCCCACATTGTTTAGACCGAAACTGACTGACAAATCTGGACCATGGGCCTATTTTGATGGAATCTCAATAAACATGGGACAACGGAGCTAAAGTGGTTTTGTACTCTTTCTCTTGGAAGCTCATCACTATTAGGAAAAAAAAATGGCTTACCAAGAGGAACAGACAACAGAGCGGAAATCTTAGCGTGCAAATACTTAATTGTTTTCTTTTTTGAAAAGAGTTGCCCTAAGATTCAAATTTTTGGCGACTCAATGCTTACCATAAAGTGTGTGAATAAAAATCAAGCTTGCAAGAATATCATTTCTACGCCAATTTTGGTGGACATCCCATATCTAGTAGCTAGGGCCCCTCCAAGGCTGTGGCTATGACTCTTCCTTTAAGATTGTGTTTAGGGTAGCATTAGCCCTCCCTTGATAGCGGATTAGTGCACAACTGAACAAGAATTTCAACTCCTAGTTTTGGATTGCAGTTAGGGCATCATATCTCTATTAGGACAACGTATAGGATACTTCTTGACTCTAGCCAGACTATATCATTTCCTTCTGCATCTAGGGCATCATCATCTAGATCACTCTTGCCACCAAAACCCAAAATAGTTGGAGAGAGATCAAGAGTGAAGTGTGTGTACAAAATGACTTGAAGGCCTCTTCTCTTTATAATAAAACGTTGAGGATAGATGGGGGCAATTTGGTTACTGGCCGACCTTGACGAATTATCACATAACACAAATAAATTCATATCTCCATGAATACACGTTAGAATCAGATGATCTTTAGATCATTCCTACACCTCTTGACGAGACTGTCTTGTTGTGCTAATGCTACACTATGTCATGGTTGTCCCGTTGTGCCACTGCTGCACTATGTCATGGTTGCCCCATTGTGCCACTACTGCAGAATGTCATGGTTGTCCCGTTGTGCTTTGCCATACCATAAAAACACCATCTATCATCTGCAATAAGAATGATTCCAATGAATACCTTCGAACTCGATAGAATATCCAATGTCATTTTTGTTGATCCAGAAGACCAATAATACCCACAAAAAGTGGTTTCTCATAGAAAAATTGAACACACAGTGAAGGGAATTAGAAAGATGGAACCTGATTGTTTTATAGTGTTCCACTATAAGTAACATCTTAGAGTATGTTTATGAAATATAATCCCCAGAAATTGATACATAGACACAACACAACACTTCATAACGGTGTTTGTATCACCATCAAGCCCTAAACCCTTCCATAGAGCTTCTGTCTATCATCTTCAATGAGAATGATACCAAAGAATCTCTTTGAACTTGATAAAATATCCAATGTGATTTTTGTTGATCTAGAAGACCAATAATACCTAACAAAATTGGTTTCTCATTGAAAAATTGGACGCACAATGAAGGGAATTAGAAATATGGAGCCTGATTATTTTATAGTGGTCCATTATAAGTAACAGCTTAGAGTATGTTTATGAAATATAATGCCCAGAAATTGATACACAGACACAACACAACACTTCATAACGGTGTTTTATCACCATCAAACCCTAAACCCCATAAGCTAAGTGGTCAGAGTAGCCAGATCTTGTTTATGACTACGTTGAGAAACTATCCTCTTACTGATTCAAGATCATTTTGACCTATATCATCCATCATTCCAGAGTGCACCTTTTCTAGGCCCCAAAATTGTCCCTTAGCATTGACTTCATGTGGATTTGTTAGAGGTTTGTTGTCTACATTTCCTTTCAAAAATCTAGTGCATCAATGATTGTCCACATGTTCATGGAGAAGAGAACATGTTTGCATTTGATGTGGTCGAGAGAGAAATTTTTTATTTGGCCAAGCCTGTATTCTTCATCAATAATTTTCTTGACATCATTTTCATTCTCAGCACTCTAGTTGTATATGTCATCGAGGGTTTCATTACAGGTTTAATCAATCTTCTGGGGCTATCCAACTTTGGTTTTTTCAACAATAGAGCTATCTATAGGTGGAAATGGATTTGTATGACTTAAAGCTTCAATTGTGTGTTTATAACATACCCTTTCTTTGTCTACCAAGGAATATCCATCACATATGTCAATAACTTTGTCTTCTAGACGAGTATTGGTGGTAAAAGGATGAAACTTCCCTATCCCATCTGCCTTGAGGAATAAATTCATATCATAGGCATAAAAAATAGCAGGACTGTCAGATTCCATGATATAGGATCTTTTAGGATTGAACTATAAAATTCATTGTTTCTTCACTCATATAATCATAATGGTCACATTATTGCTTTGTTGGCTTTGAAAAAGTATATTGGCCTCAAACTCTAGGAAACCATGATTACTTCCCTTTATTTCTCACATGATCATGATCAACATAAAAGTGCAACATGGGGGTTATATTACTCCGATTCAAACACACAATGAAATGTTGGTTTTCCAACTCTGTTACCATGAAAGTCTACAGCTCCCTTACTTTCAGTGTCTGTGAAAATAGGATTAGTTTATTAAACTGTATTTCTGTGACCTCAAAAGTGTATTCAGGATTTAAATTATCAGAAAGGAAAGCATGATCTTCATCATCCTTTTCATATGGTTGATCTTTTGGGGTAGAAACATGGTTTACACCTGCTTAGAACTGCATATGGGTTGTATCAATGGTGGAAATATTCAACAAATCTTCATTTTCTTTGTTTATCACTTTGTCATGTAGGAAAACAGAGTACAAGAATATGGGTTAGTCTGACTCATAATTGTAAATTTACTAAGTCTCAATTGTGATTATGTGACCTTGGAAGGTTTTGAGAGTATATAAACTCTTCTCAATGTGTGTCCTTTCCTTGAAAGACTTGGAGAGGGGGATATAGAGTCTTCTTATTGGAATACAGAGGTTGTTTGACTTTGTATAGTTTCTTATTATCTAGTCATATGAAGAAAAAATAGAGTCACAAGAATCCAAGTTTAAATGTCAGGCCTTCTTCTACTTACGTTTTGGAGGACACATATCACCTGATCATTCTAAACAACAAAACACAATAGGCAAGCTCATTCCTATACCTCTTTAATTTTTCTCCCTTCCAAGTAGGCTGAATGATCCTAAATTCAGTGGCAAAGTACCAACCTTCTCTTCATGAAATCTCAAAACAACTCCGAGGGCCAACCCACCTTCATTGGATGAACGGAAAGGTATTAGCACATCTATTTAGGGTGCATCTTTATCTGCATTTGTGGCTTCTTTGGCACAAGCGTAAACCACAAAGATTATTTAGTTTTGTGCTTGTGTTGAGGTGATAAATGGAATTTTATGAACAATTTTGCTCAGTGTTCCTTGAACAGAGTTTATATTTTTATAATCCTTGTGCAATTCAGTACTAGTTTGGAGAATTGATGGCTATTTCCTATTTTTAAAGGTCATGCTCGGAGGCTATTTTGCTTTGGAAAGAGTTGAATATCCATCTACATATTTATTGTATCCATTTCCATTTGGAATCAATAAAGCATTACAATTTTTTTTTACCGCCTTTGGAAGTAATAAATACCCTATTGATATTCATTTTTATCTCTAGTATATCAACATTATTTATGGAGGAACAAAAAAAGGGACTAACGTACTATGGTCAGATGTGTGCCAACATTTTCTTAATTATAATTTATCATTTATATTACCATAATGATAGTCTGCAACTTGGTAAAACTCTGAAGTTGGACCAATGAACTAATTAGGCTAGTGAATTGGCGTATCTGAATTATTTTTGTTGTCTTCGAAATAAATTAGCAAGCTATTTATTTCAATATTTATCTCTATTATAGGAACATCATATATGGAAAGACAGAAAAATAGGACCTGTCTAATATGTTCGTGGCAATTTTCAGTTATAATTTAGTTTTCACCATGGCACTACTACTATGTGCAATTCAATACTAGTTTGGAGATTTGATGGCTTGGACTTCCTTGACTGGATATGCTATGGAAATAGCAATTTTGCATGTTCTACAATGGTTAAGGCTAGATGTAAGAATTATTAATTAACCCTATTTCATGCCAATCAAATATTCCTACAATCGTATTTAGGGAGGGCTAACCAAATTCATTTGAGTAGTGAATTTCCTTTAAAGCAGTCAAGGTAGTGATTGTACCATGATTGAAATAGTTTGAAGACATTTATTTATCATAAGATGTGAATGGAAATACCTTAGAAATCACTGAAATAAGACCATTATTCATGCTATCATAAAGGTGAATCCAATTTACCTCATTGGCCAAGAAAATAATTGTTACTCTGACAACTAAGTTGTGATCTTCACCCAAGCTTGTAAGGGCACGATCTATGGATTCCTATCATAGCTAATTCTAGGTGCCCCTACAGTAGTTGCATGAATAGTTAAAGAATTCTTCTTCCTCTTTGATCTGATTCCTATTGATAGTCCATGAAACAACGATGTTGATCATTTAATTTTTGCAAGGTGGAAGAAACAAAATACCAAACCCATGTAGTGTAATTACTTGCTTGCCATTCTCATTTTTTTCGTGGAGGCCTTTGAGAGATGACATGGATCATTTATTGAGACTACCGAATGCAGAAGAGGTAGAATCTTCTTGACATCATTAACAACATGTGTTATCTATTTTATAGCTTGTATGTTATCATAGACAATCTCATGTCTCGCCTCTACCTCCTGGAAAAAATGTTTTCTCGCTTCTCATAAAGACATACACATATAACTAGATAGGCAGATAGTTCAAACAGAAATTGCCTTTCTATATTTTGTAAAGTTTAAAGCGATTTTTCCCATATATAGCCTTTAGTTTTTAGTAGAGATGCATGAAGCATTATATAAACACAATGCAATCTTTTGGGAAGTCCATTCAAATGTGGAACATTACTATGGAAGCCAAGTTAAGCATTGATTTTAGACCTTGTAGGCACATTTCATGGATTGTTGTACTAGTGACATAAAAATAAACTAGGTTGGTTATATCATATATGTCAAATATAGTTTTACTCAAAGAATGAAACTTCCATTTAAGCTATAAACCTGACTAAATGGTCCAAACCTAAAACTGTGACCCTTCCTTGCAAATTATATGTACTACCAATTAATCATAGTTAAATGGTTTTAGATTCAATACGAGAGTAATCTTATGGAGGAGCTATTGGGTTTGGAAGGTCACCACAGAACAAAGGCTAGCGGGTTATTCTCCTAAAACAAGGTGTTAAAATACTGTCTACTGAGATGTACATTTTGCATCAAGATATCCCCTAGATTGATATATTTTTATGAGGAAGAAAAAACATTGAAAATGTTTCGTTACGTAGGAATACAACTTGCCAATTTGGTCTAGCTTGAGTGATTAAAAGATAAGGTTGTTAGGCTCTCCACCATTTTATGTATTGATATAGAGATGAGACAAAAGAGGCTCTCTCTTGGGAATATATGAGATACACCAATCTTATCTATGCATTCATAAGTAACATCTGACAAACACATTTGGCATCTAGCCTTTAGTTTTTACTAGATATGCATGAAGCATTATATAAACACAATGCAATCTTTTGGGAAGGTCATTCAAATGTGGAACGTTACTATGGAAGCCAGCTAAGCATTGATTTTAGGCCTTGCATGCACATTTCATGGATTGTTAGTAGTGACATAAAAATAGACTAGGTCAGTTATGTCATATATGTGAAAGATAGTTTAACTCAAAGAGTGAAACTGCCATTTAAGCTATAAGCCTGACTAAATGGTCCAAACCTGAAACTGTGACCCTTCCTTGAAAATTGTATGTGCTACCAATTAATCATAGTTAAATGGTTTTAGTTTTAATACGAGAGTAATCTTATGTAGGAGCTACTAGTTTTGGAAAGTCACCACAGAACAAATGCCAGTGGGTTAATCTCCTAAAACCATGTGTTAAAATAGTTTGGTGAGAGGTACATTTTGCATCAGGATATCCCCTAGACTAATATATTCTTATGAGGAAGAAAAAACATGGAAATTTTTGGTTAGGTAGGAATGCAACTTGACAATTTTTTCTAGCTTGAGTGATTAAAACAGAAGGTTGTTAGGCTCTCCACCATTTCATGGATTGATATAGAGATGAGACTAAAGAGGCTCTCTCTTGAGACTTGACTAGGTCATTCATAATAGTTGTGGTGTTGGTGCCTTAGCTTAGCCAAAAAATGCCAAGACTCTATTGATGAACAAAATTTATTACTGAATCTACCTCAGAGTATTCCATAGTCACTGAATATGACATGCATGGTTTTATGAAGGAGGTCCTAAACTTTTGAACAATGAAACTTTACATTGGTATCCTCAACCTACATGGGGAGAAATTAAACTTTTTCTAATAAGATGCTAGCAAAACCTGGACAGTGCTATGTGGGATTATTGCTTGGTACTGGCAGATTACACAATGACCTCTGTTGGTTGAGCCAACATGAATTGATTTCTTTAGGTGGACCTTCCTCACACAGATGTTCCTTTCCTTGTAAGACCTTAATAGGGGTATATAGATTCTTATCAATAGGATGCATATTTGTCTATATAGTTATTTATTACATAATCATCTAAGGGAAAACTGATTACATGAATATGGGTTAGGCCACCTCATAAGTGTATAGTTGTAGAGGCTCAATTGTGATTATGTGATTTTGGAAGATTTTGAGAGTATATAAACTCTTCATGTATTATGATTTCTCTGTCAATGTTCTCAAGGAAACTATTCCAAAAATAACAAAAAAATATCTTTTGTAATTAGCCAGAGATTATTTTCCTTTAGAAACAGAGAGAGATTGTCTTTACAATACCTTCTTTTGTGTAAGGATATCTTTAGAGTAATCTAGAATAGGAAAACTAGTTGGTCAACTTGTGATAAAGGTGAGTAACTACTTGGACACTAACTTTTTAGCTTGCTACATTCCTCTAAGAACATTGGATCCAGAAATCTTGAAGGCTTCAACTACATTGATTATTGCATAGAAGTTGGAAGAACCAGAGATGTCATGGATGTGTAACTGTTAACATTATGAAGATGATAGCACTTGTGTCTTTCAAGATACATTAACAATCATAGTGCAAAAAACAAATTTTACCACTAATATAGTTCATCAATGTTAATTTAGGTATGTTCTATGCTTATAGCAGTTTATTTCAATTTTCATAGTTATCTCAAAATCTTTTCCAGCTTAGCAATCACATCAACATTAAAGTAAACAAAAGATAGAACATAAACATAAATTGCAGAAGACAAGCCAAGACAAGAGGACACAAGATGTGGTGCTAGCCAGCGACAAACCCCAATGATGGGAAACCCTTGATCAATTCTTCTTACATGTTCTTCAATAGTTCAGCAAAGGGAGAGCGAGATAGTACATTTACAACAAAAGTCAACACTTTGACTTATCTAGATAAGTGCATTGATCATCTCTAAGAATATGATACATGAGATCAGTTGAAGACATGTTTCTTCAGCTAATTCTCCAAGGTGACTCCTTCACTTATCATTGTGCTGCATTTTGTCATCATGCTACACCTCACCATGTTTCACCATGTTGCACCCAACATCACTATGCTACATCTCATCATGCTTCATTAATCATGATTGTACCAATCAATGTACTGCATTATGTTCCATTGTTGCACCATGTTGTCGTACTGAAGTATGTGCTGGCTGCATCTTGCTTTCTTATTGTCCTTAGCATGCTTGTTGTTGCATGCTAGTTGTTCCTTGCATGCTAGTTGTAACATCATATGCTTGGTGTATTTGTTGCTAGGTACAATACAATTGTCCCAATGTTAGTTAGTTGTCCCTTGCATGTTGCTTTCCTTCGGAGCTAGATGCTCTGGCTGTTCTGGTAGTTCCCGACAGTTCCAATAGTTCCTGGTAGTTTTGATAGTTCTTGTTGTTCCCAGAAGTTCTAGTAATTCCAATTGTTCCTAGCACTCCTAGCAGTTCTAGCAATTCTGGTTGTTCTCGGCAGTTCCCAATAGTTCTAGAAGTTTTGGAAATTTCAGCTATTCCTGATAGTTCCGATAATTCAGCTATTCCTCGCAATTCCAACATTTACAACTTTTCCTAGTAGTTCGAGTAGTTTCGGCTTCTGTCCTCTACGTCAGCTTCCTAGATGTTCTGGCAGTTTGGGTTGTTCCCGATTGTTCAACTATTCATGGCACTTCCGGTAGTTTCATCTTTTTTGTCTATTCCTAACAGTTCCGGAAATTCCAACTATTCTCGATAGTTCTAGTAGTTCCGACAATTCTAGATATTCCTGGAAGTTCTGGAAATTCTAGCAATTCCTGGTAGTTCTGGAAATTCTAGCAATTCGTGACAGTTCTAGCAGTTCTAGAAATTCCGACTTTTTTGACTTTTTTGGCTTTTCTCGACAGTTCCAGCAATTCCACCAGTTCTGGCTTCTCCCGGTAGTTCCGACAATTTCATATTCTACCCTTTGCATCAGCTTCCTAACTGTTCCAACAATTCCGACTATTCTCAACAGTCTCGACTATTCCCGATAGTTCCAACAGTTCAAGTAATTCTGACTCTTCCTGATAGTTATGACATTTTTGTGTATTCCTAGTAGTTCCAACAGTTCTCGATAGTTTTGGCTTCTGCCCTATGGATTAGGGCAGTTTTATCCCTTAGGGTCTCTCCTCCTACTAAAACCCAAAGACAAGTAGAGAGGAAAAGATCCCAAGTGTGTTAAAATCACTTGAAGGCCACCTCTATTTATACAAAAATGTTGCGCACAAGTGGGGTTTAATTGGTTGTTGGCCAGCCTTGATGAATTGTCCCATAACACAAATAAATTCATATCTCCATGAAGACTTATCGGAATTGGATGATCTTTAGATCGATCCTACACCTCTCGATGAGTGGGATGCAAGAAAAATATCAGCTTCCATGAATAATATGACCCACATGGATTTTGGCCGTAGCTTCCAATTTTAACACTTCCTCTCAACTAGGTAGAACTCTATCCGCTGAACCATATATCTGACTATACTATCTCTACCATCAATGCCCTGCACTGCTCTGATCTGCTGAGCTCTACTCTTATTTTCTCTACTCTACAGAACCATGAAGAAGACGAATTGATCAAGAATGTCTCATACGATTCTCTACTGAATCGAATTTAGTTTAAGTTGAAGAGAGTGTGTCACATCACTCTTACTAACCCAAATATAGTTTTATTGATCCCAAATCAGTATCTCAAGAGAGTGGCTCAAACCACTCATACTGATACCAGATCAATTTCATTGACCCTAGATCAATGGAGGTCATCCTAACATAGGGAGTACAGTATATATAATGATGCGTCCATCGATAGTGATATTGTGGTCCCTAACCCCTTTTCCCTGCTCATTGATCAGATGAGAGGAACTTCCCATGAGTCCCAGACTTCATGGGTAGGATACCTCGACAGGATAACTAATCATCCTTTCCACAGGAGAACGAATCATCATGTCCCACAGTCGCCACGGGACAACTAATCATCCCAGCCCATAGGAGAACTAATCATCTTGTTTCAGAGTTGCTATGGGAGAACTAATCATGTAGTTTCATATTTCCGGCAGTGTATCTCAATCCATGAGAAGTTGTGCCTTGAAGATATCTTAGAAAATTCTTGGCAGCAATCCGGTGAGGCTCAGCCAAATATGAGCTTGCCATGCTAACTACAAAACATATGTCCATACAAAAGTTCACCAAGAACATCAACGCGAATGAGTTTATGAAACTTAGAGGCATTTCCCAAATTTTGTTTGGCATCACTACGATATAACTTTCAAAAGTTAAGATCCTCGAGGTAGTCATAGGCTTGCAGTTTATCATTCCACATCTGAAATCCAACTCCCTCTTACTTCTGCAAATGAGAGGGTTTGTACTTGTCAAAAATAGGTCATCCTCCTAAGGTGTTGGTATGAGTGGTCTATCATCCACAACCTTCATGTAATGGTTTGGATCGGTTTCATTCCTAATGAACCTCAACTTCATCTGATAGCTATCAATCCTCTCATACTATGATCAGGAAATTTTTCTTCAAGCCATAGAGGGCTTTCTTCCGCATGCATACGTGAGGTTCCTGATCATTAATCTCAAACCCCTCAGTCTGTACCAGACCTAATTTCCTACTACATGAGGGGAATGGTCCCCTTGTAAGATTTTCCTTTGGTGCATCCCAAACATGTACTTTCATGCTCTTTTTGAATTCAAGCATCCCTGTCACACAATGACTCAGAGACCTTCGGTGCTATGTGTCAATGGACATGGTCCCTAGTGGACTTCCTGCAACTTGATACAACCCTCAATTCAAAAACATCTTTGAAAATTCTATTTTCAAACACATACATTTCCATCGATGAGTGCCATCTCGTAACCTTTGACTTCCATTACTAAAATGGACACCAAGTTCTTCTTGAGGTCAGGTACATAAAAGAAATTCTCTAAATGAATCGAGTTATCCTCATTCAATTCAAGGGTGACATTCCCTACACCCTTACCGAGATAGGTGGCATCAGCTCCAAGTATAATCCCACGATTGTTTCCATCTCTACCAAATTAGAGATTGCACACTTCTATCCGATGAAGTGCCTTGAAGCACTACAATCAATAAGCCATATTCCCAAAGAATTTGAAGGAGAGGGCTAATAGAAGATAACACTTCTTTATCCTATCAAAAACAACATTTGATTCTTCATTCCTGGGGTTTCTTTCTTTCTTTGAAGATTCAACCATTTTGTTTATGACCTGCATTACCTGTCATTCCTTTGATCATTGAAGATGTACCTAGAATGATTGTTAGCTTCATCAAGAGATGTGTCTCTACCATTCGAACACTCCTTCTCATAATGGCCGAACTTATTGCAACCAAGGCATCTACCTTTCCTTCCACCCTTAGATCTGGACTTCCCATTGAAGTGATCTTTAGGTAGGCCATAAAAAATTTCTGTTGCACCATTATGATAATATTCTCTGCTTCGACTTCACCCTTGGTGAATTTGAGGAGGGATGAGGAATCCATTGATCCTTTTTCTTCTTTCCCAACTGTCTTCGGTCATTGCTCTTTCACACTTCCTTGGGAATTTCCTTCACCTTAGCTCTGATTCCATGTTAATTTTAGGTATGTTCTATGGTTAGAGCAATTTATTTCAATTTTCACAGTTAGATCAATATCTTTTCCATATTACCAATAACATCAACATTAAAGTAAACTGTAGATAAAACATAAACCTAAATCATAGAAGACAAGCTAAGATAAGAGGACACAAGATGTGGTGCTAGCCAAGGACAAACCCCAATGTGGAGAAACCCTTGATCAATTCTTCCTATATGTTCTTCAATATTTCAGCAGAGAGAGATAGTACGTTTACAATAGAAGTCAACACTTTGACTTATCTAGATAAGAGCATAGATCATCTCTAAGAATATGACACATGAGATCAGTTGAAGAGATGTTGCTTCAATTGATTCTCCAAGATGACTCCTTCACCTATCCTTGTGTTGCATTTCATCATCATGTGGCACCTCACCATGCTGCATCATGTTGCACCCATCATCACTATGATACATCTCATCATGCTTCATTAATCATGACTGTACCCATCACTATACTACATTATGTGCCATTGTTGCACCATGTTGCCATACTGACCTTTGTGTTGGCTGCATCTTGCTTTCCTATTGCCCCTATCTTGCTTGTTTTCCCTAGCATGCTTGTTTTCCCTAGCAGGTTTGTTGTCCTTAGCATGCTTGTTGTTGCATGCTAGTTGTAACATTGTATGCTTGGTGTATTTGATGCTAAGTACCATACAACTCTCCCAATGATAGTTAGTTTCCCCTTGAATGTTTCTCTCCTTCAGAGACAAATGCTTAGTTTTAGTAGTTCTTGATAGTTCCACCAGTTTCGGCAATTCTGGTTGTTCCCAATAGTTCTGATAATTTCAGCTGTTCCCAATAGTTTTGAAAATTCTGGCAATTCAAGCTTTTGAACTCTGCATCAAATTTCCCGCCTATTCTGGCAATTCCTGGTAGTTTTTGTAATTTTGGCTATTTCCAGTAGTTCCAGCAATTTGAGCAATTCCAGCTATTCCCGGTAGTTTCGGTAGTTCCAGCAGTTCCTACTTTTCCCGACAGTTCTGTTAGTTTTAGCTTCTATCCTTTGTGTGATATTTCTGGCTCTTCTGGTAATTCCAACTGTTCCCGATAGTTTTGACTATTCCTGGCAGTTCCGGTAGTTCTGACTATTCCCGACAGTTCTAGTAGTTCCGGCCTTTTGGGGAGTTCTGGTAGTTCCTGGCAATTTTGACAATTCTGGTTATTCCCGGTAGTTCCGGCAGTTTTGGCAATTCTGGCTATTGCCGACAATTCTGACTTTTTTGGCTTTTCTGGCTATTCTTGGTAGTTCCATCAGTTCATCTAGTTCTGACCTTTCCCGGTAGTTTTGGCTTCTTCCCTTTGCATTATCTTCCTGGCTGTTCCGACAGTTCTAGCTGTTCTTGACAGTTCCGACTATTCCCAACAGTTTCGGCGATTGCGGTAGTTCCCAGCAACTCTAACTTTTCCAGCTATTCCTGCAAGTTCTAGCTTCTGCCCTCTAGATTAGGGCAGTTTTATCCCTTACAATCTCTCCTCCTACTAAAACCAGTATACAAGTAGAGATGAAGATATCCCAAGTGTGTTAAAATGCCTTGAATGCCACCTCTATTTATACTAAAATGTTGAGCAGAAGTGGGTTTTATTTGGTTGTTGGCCGACCTTGACGAATTGTCCCATAACATAAATAAATTGATATCTCCATGAATACTAATGGGAATTGGATGATCTTTAGATCAATCCTATACCTTTCGATGAGAGGGATCCAAGAAAAATATCAGCTTCCATTAACAAGGTGACCCACATGGGTACTGTGAGGTGTGGTTTGATGGTAAGTCAACTTGAGTGAAGCCCAAGAGACCGCAGTTAAAATATCATTGATTACGCTAACCTGTTGTGGTGGCAGCTCGAGGAGAAGATTACTCATCCTCCCCTTGGTTGCTCGAGAGTCTTATTCTTACTAAAATCATAGGATCTTAGTATATTGACTTGCAGGTAGTTGGATGTACTCCTAGTGTTATAGAGGAAGCTACGAGATTGATCCTGTGTCTCCCATAGATTAGGAGTGGTAGTTATCGATTCACCATGTAGTTAAAAAAAAAATGACCCACATGGATTTTGCCCTAGTTTCCAATTTTAACAATCAGGCATGGATATCAATCAGGCCTAGTTAACCTTACTTTCTTGGTAAGGAGATGAGGCCTCATGTTTTCCACCCTGTTTTCCCCGAAGAAATTTATTCTAGCAAGAAAAATTATTCATTACTTTCCCCTCTTACAAGCAAACACTTGGCAAAAAAAAGATTTCACACCTGGGAGTTTTTTGTAGGATAAAGGGAAAGGTGAGTGGGTATCCTACAATAGCTACATTGGTCTTATTAGCATTACACCACTTTTCATATGGGTCTTCACAATAGAGCATCACCATTACACTTTGTTGATTTGTTTTAAAAATAAACATAACACGCAATAGATTTATTTTGGGATGTAATGTTGTTGTTGGTAGTATGCTTGTATTTGTGCCACATGTGAAGCTAATATGCGTTAAATTTCTTTCACCTTGCAATATTTTTATTGGAAATGTGCTTGTGTTTGGGCTAGAAACTATGCTAGATTCTTTTGCTTTGCAATAGTGTTGTTGTCAATTTGGTTGTTTATGATAAAAGGAAATCTAGCAAGTGTTAGATTTCCATCACCTTGGCAATGTTATTGGAAACGTTGTGCTTGTGTTTGGGCTAGAAGTTGTGGTAAATTTCTTTTGGTATGCAATATTGTTGTTTTCAATTTGGTTGTTTATTATAGAAGGAAATCTAACACATGTTAGATGTCCTTCATCTTGGTAATGTGCTTTTGTTTGTGTTATAAGGAAATATAGCATGCACTAGATTTATCCTCGCATGAAATGTTGTTATTGGTAGTATGCTTGTATTTATGCTACATGTAAAACTAGCATGCATTAAATTTATTTTACCTTGTGACATTGTTATTGGAAATGTGATTGCGTTTGTGATAGAAGTTGTCAGATTTTGTTGGCTTTTGTTTTCCCTGCAATGTTATTGTTAGTAGTGTGCCTTTGTTTTTGCTAGAAGTAAATCAAGCGTATGTTGGATACCTTCTACATTGCAATGCTATTTTTGGCAATGTCATTGTGTTTGTGCTACAATGAACTCTAAAATGTGTAAGATTTCTTTTACTTTGAAATGGTTTTGCAAGTAATATGCTTCTATTTAAGTTAGAAGAAAATTTAGCATGTGGTGGATTTCCTTAGCCTTAGAATATTGTTATTGCCAATGCGTTTGTGTTTGTGCTAGAAGGAAATCTAACATGTGCCAGATTTATTTGACCATCTAATGTTGCTTCTAGCAATATGCTTATGTTTGTAGTAGAAGGAACAATATTGATTGTTAGCTTTCATTTGAGGAAACAATTTTTCATTACATACAATATGACTAACATACTATTTTTATTTTTGCATCTATATTACTTTTTCGTAAGTTGTGTGTTTTTGTGAAAATATAAAATCACACTTTACACGGTTCATCCTTTTAATTACAAGTTACGATTTAATTGTTGTTACAGAATTGATACAAGCTACAATGGAAAATATAATTTTGGCAAAAGGGGACTATGTTGATCTCCTTATTGATGGTCAAGTCATTGGGCTAGGAAGGGTTGAATCTGCAGAGTCTGGAACTTATTATGTTGGAGAAAGGGTTAATGTTGGTTATGTTGCAATTTTGATAATTGATGTCACTCAACCACATTTGCTTGATGACGATGTTGATGAAGGGGACATACTTCCATGGAAGATTGTGGGTTTGAGACACCACATAGGTAAATCAAAATATTGAAGCATGTGTTATATATTATTGATACTATAATAAATGTTTTTTTTGAGTAAATACTAACATTATTTACATTCGTTTATAGGTACAAATGTTTATTCTACATTTTCTATTGGATGCAAGGTAAATCTTCTGCAACATGGAGTGAAGGTGGGTGAGGGCTCTATATTCAATATAGATCTTGGGCATAGAGTGCATGGAAATATGGTAAAGAAATGATTCATAGTGGTTAAAATGGAAAAGGTGTTCAAACATAATTCTCCTCTACCACATCCAACAGGATTTGAGCATACACTTGGCGGTGCATTAGAATCTTATGACATTTGGCAAGAATCTGATTTGGAGCCTCACTGTCATGGTCATGCCATAAATATTCCCCAAGATAGGGTTAAATTCATATGTGCAAAGGTTTCTCTTACAAATGAATGCATGGGAACAAGCATGTGCATTTCCAAAGGAATGCTAGTTAATGTGCGCGAGAATGACATTGTTGAGGGTGAAACACTAGGTGAGATGGATTTTGGTGTTTCTCTAGAAGAGATAGATGGAAATTGTGAGATATGGAGAATTGGGTATAAGTCTATACATTGTTTGGTTAGATGACCAATAAATGAGTGGGTGGATAACAAAGGTGTGATATTAAGGGTCAAGGAAAAGTTCAAGGGGCTACCCAAAGAAATGGTGATATGGGATGTTATAGAGGACACATATCCCTTAAACAAATGGGTTGGGTACCTATGTAATGAAAAATATAGAAACTCAATTGACATGCATGTAACAAGGCTATATAAAAGGATTAAAAGAGTTATGGCTACAAAAAAAATTGTAAAATGTCAAACAAAAATAGATGAAGAGAAAGAAATTCAACTTTTGGCAGCAAATGTATGTTGTAGAAAAGATTGTCTTCAACATGTGGATAGGAAGACCATTGCAAGTGCTAGAAGGGGTATGAGACAAATAAGTACAAATGGTATTAAAGAATTTGTCTTGAATTCACTCATGTCAAACACAGTCATGTCAAAGGGCCATGGCCTACCATCTATTGCTATAAATGTAAAGGACATGAGATTTAATGGTAATATTATTTGTAAGAAAGCATGGTATAAGCTACATAAAATTCCTCAAAGCACATTCTATGACTACCAACATTGTTTCCGGCATGGATAGATAAAAGCTATTCATGGTAACACCAACACATGTAAAGCACAAGCTCACACAGTGACAACTATAGAAATATTGCATAAAATTGTAATAGATAATTCAGATTTTTCACCAAACCAAACACGTCAAGTTGAAGAAGATGGAACATCTGCTCATTTAAGACTACTTCCTTCGACTTACACACAAAATTCTTTGTTAAAAGAGATCAATGAGGCTCTTCAAAAGCTCAATTACCCATCAATATCACAGCCAACAATGAGCAAGATTTGGAATACTAAGTTTCGAGATGTGGCATTTCCAAAGAGCACCAACTTTAGTAAACGTAGTGAATGTATGGTGTTGAAAGCACAAATGAAGCCAGCAACTACAAAAGAGTTGGAAGAAAATGCATGAGGTAGGTTGACGAAACATAACAAGATTGTTATGTGTGGAAGATATTGCTACTATGCCCATAAAAAAATGTCAGAGGATTTTCCAAAGGAATATTTGAGAATTATCTACGATAGAATGGACAAACCAAAGACTTCAATCGCAAGGCTATGTGTCAAATAAAAATCTATTGTAGGAATAAATTTAGGTTTGTCATTAACATGTATGCTTACACATGGGCATAAGGCCGGATGTTTTGGTCATTTCTCCTTACCATTTGTCCATATGGGATCACAATTTACTATTACATTCGTTGCAAATTTCTTAAGGGACTGTGAAGACCCACAAATGGATATGTATGGTGATCTACTTTATGAAGTGGAATTTAAAGAAACCCACTTACAAATGCATTACTTGGCACCTCTATTTACTCAAATTGTCAAGGGTACAAGGATGATTTTATAACTCATAGAAGTTCAAAAAGTCAAAATGTTGATTTTAAACCTTTTCCTCCACATTTGTTGTCACAGTTGGACAATGCATCAAGTGATAATAAGAATTGCTATGTTTTCATGTTTCTATCACTTTTAACTGCACTTGGTGTCTTCACCACTATTGAGGTTGGGTTCTTGCCTGTGGGGTACACCCATGAAGACATAGATGGAACCTATGGAAGAATTTGTTCGAACCTAAAAAGTAAAGATATTTATTCTTTAGATGAAATGATGGATACATATCGCATAATTGAAGAAAATTGAGTGTTTCCACATACACTTATTGACAAGGTCTATGAGTTCAAAAGTTTCCTTAATGGATACATTAAAGAGGGAAAAAATGGACTAGTTGGACATCTTAATGTCCAATACTTCCAATTTCTTATACTCAATGATGTTCCAGTACTAAGGTATAAAGAATCAATTAGAGATATTGAATGGTTAGAACTAGTTGAGTTATGGAATATAGATGATGAAGGTTGACCTATAACCATAGGGAAGCCATATTTCTTAGCTTCCAAACAGAATGATGTCTATTTAAAAGAACTAAAGGAAGGGATAACATCATACATAAAAATGTGGAAAGACGCTATTGGGAATTAGGATTCACCAATTGTTACAGAGCAATGGAAAAATAAAGTAGTGTATTGGGAAAAGGTTCTTGATACATTAGATGGAATCTATAATGATCATAGAATGATAGATGGAAGTGATTCATCTTCTAAGGATTTCTGGCCCAAGACAAGGCACATTCTTGATGTTCATCGTAATGCATTCCAAGTAATCTCAAGTATTATTGATGGAGATTTTGATAATGCCATAGATGAACCAATATATGTTGGACCCAAATGCAAGAAGCCAAAGCTAGCATTCAATCTGATGATTGATGTTGAGAAAGGAAATATGTCGCTAGTAAGATCAGGAAATGAGGATGCAAGCGAGATGATTTGGATGGAAAAATCCATCACATATATCTTTAGGGATACTGAAAGTGAGAATCTTCATGTAAAGGTTGACTGGTGGAAGCCTCTGTTAGGGAAATACAATGGAAAATTTTTAGAGCAATATTGGGTACCAAATCCTTATGACAAAGAACATGGCTCTATTCCAATTAATACCATAGTGTGGGCATGGATGCCAAAGAAAGAACATTGCAAGAAGACAAAGATAAAGAAATATGGTGTAGAAGCCATTCTTGATCTACTTGAGTGAATATTTTAAGAGTAGGTTTATATGATTCATGAATGTAATTTTTTTTTGAAGGATCTATTAATATACATTCAGACACACTTTTCCATATTTGTTGTATAAATATTCTCTTCATATTTTTTTGAAGGAGTTTTATATTATTTAATGTTTCAATGTAATCATGTGTTATACAAATTACATGACAATGCCATAAAATATTTAATTTTTCAATTTTTTTTTTTAACCAACATGACTTCTCACCATATCAAATATGCATAATTAAATTCAATAATGCACCTAAAAATATTTTGTAAACTTGGTATACTAAAACAACAGTGGATTACCTAATTAGTATTCTATTTAATATCAACCATTTAAACACTTAATGAATAAATGCTAGACACTTGATATAATGTTTGAGGTGACTTTTCCTTGATTTTCCTTATTATAATCGACATAAATCAAATTCAATATTTTGTTGCACTGTAATTTATAAAAAAATATTTTCATCCACTTGAACACACAACTAGAATTATAAAATATTTCCTCATTAGATTCTGAAGTGGTGCCAAAAATTGGCTAGTATAATTAATTTGTACTCACTTATGAAAATTAGTTAGTGTCAATTTAAAATGGTCAATAATGGTAAGACAAACAATATTAATATATTGTTAAATAATTTTATAGGTAAGATTTTTTTTACACAATCTAGCATTCACGAGTCAAATTTAATGCATAAAAAAATGTTGATGATAATAGAAATAATGTAAGGAATCTAATATTTAGATGAATGCTAGTATGTTCTTTTCAATATAATATCCTTAAACATTACAGGGATAGAAACTAAACATTTGTAATAAATATCTTAGTCATTTTTCACTCTTTCTTGTTGTATTTGAAAATAATCAAATTGTACTACATTATTACTATTCTAATTCATGATTGATTTTGATCATTAAAATGATTAGTAATTGAGATGAGAGGAAGATATAAAAAAGAATATTCTGTAAAGTAATTAGAAGTAAAACAAATGTGTGAATTAGATGTTTAAATCTTATACTTTTCAAAAGAA